>JABUQX010091052.1:0-7500 GCA_015478945.1 Trachelipus rathkii
CAGCTTATATTTAATTATCTGTCATTCTCGAATAGCAACTATAAATCAAATAACATAACTAAATAAATATATCTTTTCCTATAATAATATATAAAAAATGTATGTCTTTATATTTATTTCTATGATCTTCGGCGAAATAAGTGAGGTATAGAGCTTTATGTATATACTATACCTACTTGCCTTAACTATCATTTATATATATTTATTCAATTTAGATTATATATATATTGAGATTTATATATAGCCCGTATATTATTGCTCATAATTCCATTCATTCTCAGAGTATAATCTAAAAGCTTGATTTATGGTCACTGTTATGTTTTATGTCTTTCGCTTCATATTGCATCCTTATATCATACTCTATGCATACCTTGTCTTGCTATTAGTACTTATATGCTTATATATATATATATTAATCACTACTCAATTATTTAGATCCGAAAGGAGAACTCCTCCAACACCTTTCCAGTATCTTTAGTATATAGTATATACATGACTTGTGGTCTTGAGCTCTAAATGATGTTTTCTCACTTTTAGTTCAGAGTCAGAAACGTTCGTACAGAATTGGTCTTAGTAATAATATGTCATTTACTTTATATCTCTCACTCTATGTTTTTTTCTATTTCTTTTGTGATATATCTAGATTATTTGATAGTTTTTGTAGTATAGTCTATTTTTCCCTTTAATAACCTAAATGAGCGTTGTAAGCGATCTATTTCGTCGTAACTTATTTATATATGACCCGCACATCATAATTTCAAGAAGTAAATTTTAAATAAGAGCTGACACTTTCAATTCTGTTTCACAAGAGTGTCTTACTAAAAAAAAAAAAAAACAATAAAAAAAAAAAAAAAATAATAAATAAAAATAAAATAAAAAACGGTACTTGAGTGATATTCCTTTATATGATAGGAGCTTTATTTCAGAACAAGTACCTATATACGTCTTAAATTTTATTGTTATTTATGAATGAATCGGGTATATATATATCATACTTCTTTTATCTCACTTTTCAGAATACATTAGTAATTATATCTCATCACTTATATAAGGCCCTAAATTAGTTATTATGTACACATAGATGGATTATTTGTCAATAAATTATACGTGACATAATTTACCTATAGAGTATATGCGGTATATATATAATATATATATCTTAGAACCTAAAATTCAAACGACAAAATATTAAATATAATTAGCTGTATAAAATAGTAACATAGGATGAAGATTTTTCATCACTAATAATATGTTAGTCTTATATCACTTATACAGTAACACTAATGTATATCGGAGTGAATACAATCGTCAAAGTAGTCTTTATTGAGATTGCAGAATATAGCTTCTAAGTCTCAAGATTTGAACTTTCACAGACTATATGGATTAAAGAACAGTTACCTCTTAACTGACTTTTTAGAAGAGAAGGATGTGGGGGGGGAGGGGGCGGAAAGCTCGGATCAAAAAAAAATTTAACAAGTAGCCTCTATTTAAAATTTTTCTAATAAAGAAACGTTTTTATTTTCTTAAAATAGGTATGATATTACATTTGCATATCAAAAAAAAAAAACAAACAAGGCTAAAAGAATAAATAAAAATAAAAACTAGGAATTGTTGTTGAAAATGTTGCTCTTTTTTGTGATAATACCTACTGGTAAATTTTGTAAGGAAAAATGTAAATTAATAATTAAGTCAATAACTACAAGGTTATCAGTAGGCCGCACCTAGATGGCAGAGTGGTAAGGTCTCCTCGCCTTCAGGAATCATAGGGTAGGTACTAGTATTTTCCCCCTTCCGGGGAGGTCTCCGGAAACCCCGCTCTTTAGTATATTTGGGTGTCGCGGTGGGTTCCTATTATATAACCGCGCTATCCCCTAACGGGGTTAGTAGGAAAAACTCCCCCTCATGATGTTCCCGATTACGGCTCGAGCCACTCCTATATAATTGGCTATATCTGATATAACCTTCTACATATAATATAACTAGTGATATAAATTTGCCTTAAGAACAGGTAAAAAAAAAATAAAATAAAAAAAAAAAAAAAAATTAATTTCATATTTGACCTAGAACATCTATTTATGTATCTATAGATGTTACTAACTTAGCGGTGAAGATATTAATTTTATTTCTGCAATTCCGAGTACTCACCTGTATTCTTAGTGTGGGCGTTAAGTAATCATATTTGTCCTATTATAATATATTTTATATTATATATTTATATATATATATATAATATATATATTATATAACTTTACCTTTAAATTCACTTCAGATGATTCCAGAGCTGTTCTCATCTCTGGTTACTTAATTTACAATCTTTCTATATAGTATTTAATATATTACGCTTTTTGGAACAATCACACAGACTTTCTAATTTCTCTTTCATAATGGAGACATAATTTCATTCAATTGTCCTTTCAATATAAACAAATTTTAGGGAGATTAAATTAGATCTATATATCCGATATTAATATCTTCTTGATGTCTTAAATAACACTCTGGCTAATAGAGCTGTTATTTTGTAATATA
Organism: Trachelipus rathkii; assembly: GCA_015478945.1. NCBI lineage: Eukaryota > Metazoa > Arthropoda > Malacostraca > Isopoda > Trachelipodidae > Trachelipus > Trachelipus rathkii. The sequence goes on from JABUQX010091052.1 coordinate 2,527, forward strand.
TCAAACGGACTTATAAATATAATAAATATATATTAATTATTAAAATATACTATAAAATAAAGGGATTCAAATCCGATTCCGATTGGTGTATAAATATTAAATCAATTTAATAATACCGGGATAAGATACTTACCTTCTAATAATTAATATCGGTATTCCTACATAGAATTGGATAAACCAAATGGATCAGTATTAGAATCCATAGGTTTAATATTATTAAAATATATATTTCCTATATTTAATCTATTAATTGAATAAGTGGTTTTTTTTATACACCAGTTATAATACTGAGTGAGATTTACCTGAGTGTTATAGTTATTACTTATTATAGAGCTTTGGGCCCCGCCAAATGCTATCGACATACTGGGAGTTCTGGCGGAGAATACTGTTGGAATTGTTGGAAAGATCGATTATGATCGTCTTGTATAAAAAACACAACAGGTAACGCTCATGATTTCCTGCAATAGCTAATTGTGATAAATCGAACATTATAACTATAAAGAAAAAAATTATGTTATTTCTTCTTGATAATAAATTATTTTAGTATTTTTTTGATTAATTAAAAACCTATGTCATAATAAGCTCAAATCGATCAGAATTAATATAAATTGTTTGTTTCTTAAAGTATGTCCATGATAATATACATAATACACTTAAATAAAACGTTTTGGCCGTTGAGAAATACAGCGTTCTATTCTGATCGTCCTTTAGGAACATCAACAGTGTTCATTTATTTTTACGGGTATGCTACGCATTCTTCTAGGGAGGCGAAAGCTGATAGGTATACTTATCCCATTCGACTCCTACGCCCATGTATATCGTAGTTTTTAAACATATTCAATATATATAATGTACTCAACAGTTCATCCTTTTAAACACCATTATGCTGTTAGACTATATAGCGTGGAGTATAAAGGGTCGATAATAACTTGTGGTATGAATTCTTCATAAACACACGTTATGAAATATAATAGTATAGTTTCTTTTAATCTATTTATATTTGACAGCCAATTTTTCCTGTGATCTGGAAAATAACAAGCAATGGTGATTTTTATAGTAGGTCTTCATCGATGCGTGGTTATTTTACTGCAAATCATAAATTATAAATGTAAATCTATTTAATACTCATAACTTAATACGCATCTTCTATACGTACTATGTGTATTTGGGATATGCTTTATATACGTAGGTATTACTTGATAGCATATTATCGTTTATACCTTATAAAGATTATGTCATAGTTATATATTTTATTATTATGTAAACCTGATGGAGACCTAGATACATGCTGGAAACTATCTTACGAACGAAGTGCATATATATATAAATATAGTACTACTATTCATTTAGTTAGTGGAATATAGAATTCTATAACATAATGTAAAGGTAATCGGGAACCATGGTACTACAAATTAACTATACATAAGTCAATGTTTGTAGTGGTACACATAGTATAGTGAATATAAGTAAGGTCTATATATGTTGCAATATTCATGTAATATATTATCGACTTCACGTATAGGTGAATAATAATATTGTGACTTATAAGCTCGGGAATAACATGAGTTAAGTTATGATTGTCTATATATGGAATAATTATAGACCTATCTGGCTTTCTCTTCTAATACTGTAGTAGACATAATAATATTATATTATTAATAGCCTTGAATTTATTGCCAACAACTATTATATATACTATAAGTGAAGAACTCATTGTAATTATATTAGATGATTTGTTGAGGTAGTACCTTATATTTCATTATATATATATATATAATTATACGGCGTATACGTGTGAGTATATAGTGTATTCAACTCACTAAGTTCGTAAATCTTAGAAATATACAGCTAAATTTTAATAAAATATAATAATACGATATTATAAAAACTGCTATAATCTTTAACGATATGTTGACATACTACTTGAGGACTTTATATAATACATTTAGATACTCATGGTGTGGTATAATATATTATTATATAAGTATTATACATTAATATTAGTATAATCAAATCACTAGATAATAACATTAGCTTAGGTTATTTCACCTTATTATAAATCGGTAATCCTTGCAATATATATTTATTAATAACTATCAGTACTACTTGGGATATATATTTAGTTATAACATTTCTTTTATACGTCTCTGGATCGTATATATGATAGAATGATAGATGCTGTGTTTAGTGAAATTACAATAAAAATATAGGTACATAGAAAGTATAGTGTGAGTCTATGCTGAGTGTGAATCGATATTTATATATACTTTATTATTATTATACCTTCAAAGGGTTAATATAGTTGGCGGAGAGTTATTCTACGTAGAATAAGTCATTTTACTTATAACTTCAGTAGCTTTCATATCTGTCTGCATCTATCACTTACTCTCTCCGCATACTCTCATCATCTTTTGATACGTCTCTCATCTCTCCTCATGTCCTGTTCCTCTCTCTCTCATTTTCAAATTTGTCATCTCTCTCTCATCAATTTAGGTAATTTTCATGCTTAAATTATTAAAATAATATTAAAATTATTTTAATCGATGTTAGTTTTTATTATGTTTAGATTGTAATATAACCTCATTATCTAATTATAGAATAATAATTTATTTTAAGGTTATAACTATATTATATATTATAAAAATTCGCATATTATAGAGTTGTTTTACTTTTATATGTGCTACTATTCGACTTAATTATTATATGAGTAATTTAAGTTTAGATTTAAAGATTAAGCTTTGTTATTTATATTATATATTGTTCTTGGTTGTGTGTGTTAGATTAGATGGTTATGTCATAGTAGAGCTTTACAGAAGTATAAAAAATTATTATATATATATTATATTTAATGTTAGTTGATTCTTAATCACTATTTAGTAGTAATATAATGTAGTAAGTTATATAGTAGTACAATGAGTTTAGTAATCTTTTAATATGTCTATAAATATTGACCTATATAAATTATTAGTATTATATAAATTATTATATAGTAAAGGGTACTTATAAAATTTATAATACAATTGATTATAATTATTTATAAGTTGATTATAGTTTATTATATATTTGCCACTGTTGTGCACAAAGAACTCAACTAATAGGTTTAACGTTTTTTGGGTACAGCGCGTACGTGTGAGGTTACTTTACACCGGACAGAGCGCTATTCAAAGGGGGTGGGGTATTGAAGCAACATTGGAGTTGTGGTATCACATTTGGTGACGCAATAATAGTTGATTATGCCAGACCCAGGCTTTAAAGTGGGAAGAGATTAACTTCCCGTGGTAGGCTAACTCAACTGGATGGAAGAGGAGGTTTCTATATAGGACGACAGATGGTGATGGTGTGAGGCAAGGAAGTTAGATATATGATACCGCAGCGAACAAAGCCTGGATTTATCACTAATAGAATTTGCAACAAAACTCATGCGGCGACACTAGCACCATCTGTTGTTCTACACTGAAGGTGGATCGTAAAGGAGGATGTACTTTTAGCTACGTGGAGTGCGATTAGTTTCCTCGGAGTCAGGCTTTCTGACACGCTGCGTACCCTCAGGGCGTGATAATACACGCAGATAATAATTGATCGCGTAGATTCAGCGTAGCGTCTCGGTGCAAGAAGAAGGGTTAAGAGAGATGTCAGCTTTGCTTTGAAGTGAAGGTTTGTTATATTAAATCTCAGCTCCTTTTGGTTGAGATCCATTGACCATCGATACACACTTGTCAATAGTTAAGTGAATACCAAGAGTTCCCCCTACGAAGATATGAGAAAGGTACTATACATTATCAGAACGGATGGGATGAGAGACCCAGTAGCTTATGTGTACTGCTGGGCAACTGATGAAATGTATGTAAAGGCTCACAAAGTCTCGCTCAGTTTCCTATAAACCAGAACATACCAGATATTCGTGAAGAGGCCCGCCTAGCAAACCGTTTGTGAGATGTGAGGTTTCTCAAGTAACCATCACATATGTTTTTTAGTGTTCATGCTTTTTAATGCACAAGATCTGTTATAATTGTAAAGGAGAGACGCAGTACCGTGGCGAAAGTGATAGGGTAAAGTGTGATTGAGGTGTTGAGGGGAACTGATATTTGTAGAGAGGTTTTGGTTGGTGTAGTACGATATTGATATTTTCCAATGTTGTCGATGACGCTCGCTCAACTTCAGGGGAGGGTTTCGGAAAGTATATTTCAGTTGTCAGAGGAGAATAGAATCGGAAGGAGATTTTTAAGACGAGAGGGCAAGGTGTATAGAAGTAATTAGAGGGAGCTAGAATGAATGAGTTGAATAAGATTGAAGGGTCGAGTCATTCGGCATTAAACACGTGAGATAGGTTAGATATTCAGTGTGTAGGAGCAAGATTTTATTGATTAGTTAGGAATAATAAGTAGGAGAACAGACAGAAACCGTGGACTGAGAAACACCACTAATTACATTTAGAAGGAGGAGAAGTTCGGCTTTTGCAAACGTTAGCGCAACAAGAAGAATTGGAGATGTATTTTGAAAGAAGATAGATCATAAGTACGTAGTTAGAGAGATAGGAGGCAGCAAAGGAGGGGAGGCTTGGGGAGAGCTCGTGAGACTATGCTAAACTTTGTTTTTATGTGGATATGGTTTAACAAAATGATACTCGAATGTTGGGGCTTGAATTCAATAGATCTGGGTCAATTTCCTTTTAGATCACATAGATTTTCCCACACAGACTCAAACAGATCAAGTTAGAAATAGATCATGGGGATCGTAATCTCTGTCTTAGGTGGGGCAAGCCCGGCAATGCTTCGCATCTATGGCGCCTTCATTGACTTCCTCGATAGCTTTCTGTGAGGGAATTCGCGACATTATGAGGAAAATCAGTTATGATAGGTAATTGTTATACTTAATGGGTGTGTGCCATAGATCTCTCATGCGATGTGAGCCGTACTGTCAGACTCCGGAGAAGTGAAATGAGTACGCATCCACCAGAATGATCTAAAATTAGAT
>JABUQX010091052.1:12500-37241 GCA_015478945.1 Trachelipus rathkii
TGAGTAAACGTGACGATTATAGCTGTCTTTTCTCCCTGAACAACTGGACACAAGAAGTTTCGTGGTTTTCATGTAAGGTCTAACCCAAGAGGAAATCTCCTCTGTAAACTCCAACAATTTCTGTAGAATCTCTCTTTGTCCCGTCTACCAGAAATAGACTTCCAATATTTCGCCTTCCGCCCAGATTCAAGAGTGGTTCGATGTACTGAAAATTACTGAGATGTCCCTACTATTACTGGCGCACTATGTCAGTTTACAATTGCACTATCACCGAGCATAGCTTCCTAGTCTCGTATACTCTATTAACTTGCACAATCTCTAGACTCGCCTCAACAATTGACTAAAGTCGACTATATAACTAAATATAATACGGTCTCATATGATTATGCCTGATTTAATAAAAAATATTAAATTATTTTAATTATATATTAATTATTATTATTATTATTATTATTATTGATTATTTAAGACAATGCTGGATATGGACATATGAGAGTATTCTGTCAGCGTGAGTTCATAATATGTATCTTATTACGGAATAGTATATAGATAGAACACGAAATAAAGCAAAATCAAGTGAAACATATTAAGAGTGGGGATTTAAGAGTGTAGAATGATACAAAAGATGGTTAAGTTAAAGCTCATATGCTCTATTTTAGAGGTACCATCTCTCTTTGTCTGCTGGTATCACTCGACACCGTGATGGCAAAGTTACTACACGCGATGACACACTGCCGTCTGTTCCTCATGTGAGGGCACACACGTTTGGAGTCGTGTATATATAGGGTAGACACACGGAGGAGTACCCCGTAAATTAATGTAGCTAAGCTCAATCGTGCAGCCCTTCCATTTCTGTTGGCAAATCACACTATTTGTAACCTCTTCATGAGACCTCAAGTATTTAAATATTGTTTTTTTACCCAGAAAAAACTTTCAATTATTGCATCTCACATTCAGAGTACCATGGATATAGGACGGATGTATACAGTACCGGGTAGGAGACGGTAACTTATTAAGAATATAAAGGCGGTGAGCATTATTTATGGTGATATATAATATAATGATTGACTTATCCAGACTACTCTCATTACCATATCTGCAAATTATTTGTGCACCAGTTCAGATATACTATATCCGCAATCCTTGTTTTACTCATATCTTCTATTGAATTTGTCCCAACTATGGAATATACCATTCGCTAGTTACGGCTAATTATTCCTCATACTTTAAATATTAGATCACATAGTACATTATATATACTATTATATCTCATAAGTAAGGTTTAAACTTACCCTCACTAAACAGTGTTTTTATCACCTTGAATGCTCCACTGCAGGGTACACTACTTAAGAGAGGATTTCCTATGATAGCTTACAAGCGACGTTAAGATGAGTGATTTTTTTTACACTATCATGAAAATAAGAATTTAATATAGAAAGCGCAACAATTACCTGACAACAACATGGTAATTACAGTACCAAACAACTGCTAGAGAGAGTATTTTATTATAGTTATTTTTAATTTATATAATTTTGTACAATAGAATATTTCATATATTCGAGCAATATACAATTGAGATGAATTTATTTATAAAACCCTAGTGTTAGGGCGCTATCTATAAACATGGGTATACGTGGTGTAGGTTCACCTTATGTATAAGAACTAAATATATTATATTAATATATGTATGGAATCTAAATATATATAATTAGTATATTTATTTAATATAACAATATATTATTAGTATATATATATATATATATATATATAATATATATATAATTATATATATACTATATATATATAGGTATATATATATATTATATATATATAGTATATATAATATATTATTATATATATATATAATTTAACATTACACCAATAAATTGAAGCTACAATGGAGCTGATTAAAGATTCTATCTTAAAAACTTCGAAAGTTTTTTATTTTGACTCAAAGGTTCTTTCTCCACATTTAGATGGCAATATTTCCTGTCAGATCTAAGTTATGTTGAGTTTAAATTTTCGTACAAAAAACATTTATAAAAAAAAAAAAACTGAATTTGAATGTTATTAGAAAAGATGACATAGTAAAATATTTGATTGATACCAAAGAAAAAAATAAACTATGTATTTAATTTTTAAGCATTGAAAGTATTTCATATTTCAATAAATGTTACTTAAGCAAAAATCGCAAAATATAATAAATTACTTACTTTCCCTCGGCAAACAGCTAAGAAACATGCTCCTTTTAAATTTGGGTCTCGTACTTTTTCATAAAAACCTTCCATTGCTGTTATAAACCCATCTTTAGTCTGAGGTTCAACGAATATGGCCTATTCAAATTTTTAAAATTATAATCAGAATAATTAAATATATAAAAAAATATAACATTAAAAAAAGTTGATAAATTGGGCAAAATGGGGCAGGGTTGGCAAAAAGTCGCCGAGTATTGCCCATATCTGCATATTTAATTTCAATTTATATGTCTAATTCATCTTTTTCCCCAAAAGTTATAATTATTTAATAATACTCTCAGACTTTTGTCGTTTTGGCCATCCCGATTAACATTATATAACTTTATATTATATATATAATTATCATAAAAAAAAGTCAGACACACTTATGAAACTGAAGTAATAATGTTACTCTTGATAAATGAGTAATATGCCTGAATGTATTACAATGAAACAAAGCAATCAGCAAGATATTTGAGCAGTAATATAAACCATGATATTAAACAATATGGAAGCTTAGCTACATTACCGCAACCATTTATGAATTATTAAGATAAGAAGTCATAAGTCCTACTTTACCTCTGTCCCAAAGATTCCTGACACATCTCGTCTTTGAGTTGCCGGATATGAATCGGAAAAAACAAGAAGCCACCAGAACAATTCGGGAGAAATTTAATATTGTAGAACCTAAAGAATTTAAATAATTTTCATTTTAAAGGACAAATTTATATGGTTCCACGGGGACTTTCGCAAAACTGGTCCACCCAAACTGGCAGGTGTTTATACATGAAGGATCTTTCCAACTAATGAAAGGTAAATCTATAAATAACAAAATTATTATATAATATATATATATATATTATATATATATAATATTATAATATATATATTATATATATTATCTAATATTACAATATATATATATAATATATATATATATATATATATATATATATATATAAAATGATTACTATAAATAATAGAAACATATATGATAATATATATATATATTACTATATAATAATAATGTATATTAAATTATACTATTAATATATAAAGGCGGTTCTAGAGAGCCTAATTAGGGATTGACAAATCTTAAAATATGAAAATTATCATTATTATATGAACTTATATTATTATTATCATCATATTTTAGATTTGTGCCTCAAATTTGGTCTCTAGTAGCGCCACTGTTCCTAAGATATATATATATATTAATAATATATATATATTATAATATTAATATATATAATATCATATATATTATTATATATATATATTATAGGTATAATTAATATATATATATTATAAATATATAATATATACTTTCATAATTAACTGAAAAGAATGAAAAAGCCTATTAATCTTTATGAGAAATACAATATCGACATACGGCAATGTTTTTTAAGGCGAAAGAAAAGGAAGATTGGATAAAAAAAATGTGAACAAAATTATTAAATTCTATTTCAAAAGCAAATACTGTTCAGATCAAGGATAATTCAGAGTTAACGAAATAAAATCTATTGAATATTAATAGTCAGCATCATGGAAAAAAAAGGGATGAACGGAAAAGTTACCTCTCACAGTACCCTTCTTCGTACCATTTAAGCTACCTAATAGCGATGCTGATCAACATTGTATTGCAAAGAATGCCAGTCACAAAGATAAGTCCTACTGGTTCAATGAGATTGTGCTAAACTTCCTTCTCTGATCGACATTTTGTGTCCAGTTATTTATACCCCACATTTATCCTGAATAAAGTATCAACCTTGAGGACGCAACGCGATGCGTCATTTGAGAGGAATGCGCGTAGTAAGTGGCTGCCAGTTCCCATAATCATAAGAGAATTGGAGAGCGTGCTTCTAATGAAATACAACTTTTGGAGCATCTAGATAAATCTTTCCTGAAGAAACGAAGTTCATAGACAGAATATTTAGAATGTGAGACCAAGCATTCAGTAATGATGAAGGAGATTTAAGAAAAGAGTAGGATCAGTGATGATCGCGAAATGTGCTAAAAACAATTTCCGACATGCAACGGAAATAATGATTTATAATATAGTGGATGTGGGGTTAAAGATCTTGAGAGGATTCTTTAAATGGTTAATAATAATATCCAATATATATTAAAAAATAAACAATTAATAAAATAATTAATAATAAAATAATCATCTAATAAAAATAATATAACTTAGAATATGGTAATACAGCAATGGACCCGTTTAAATAATAATTAAACGCAAAATGATTGAAACCAGACTAATAATCAATTTTGTAATGCTATAATCTATTGTAATAATCATATAATAATAATGTACAATGGAATAATATGCATCACACTTTATATTTAACAATAAATTATAGATTGTAAGCACATAATATAATAATAATCAGATTAATAATCTAAAATTTATATATACTAAGAATAATATAATCAAATTATATTCAAAACTTAAATATCTAATGAATAATAATAATAATGAATGGAAGTATAATTTACATCTAAATTTTTTTTTAAATCGCGTGTCGACCCTTTTCCCTGTCGATCCATTAGGTAATGATATCCACTGGTAGAAAAAATTCAATAAAAAGTTTATACTGAATACTTATTTTCCATTCAATAACAATATATAAGTTTTTGATTCTTGAAAAACGTTTTATTTGTATTTGTTCCCATCGAAACCCTTTAACTTTTGTACACAAGTACTAGTGAATAGGACTAAATGATACAAAGGACAAAAGAAAATTATCATTTGAATTCACTCACAATTCAATACTTCTTGTTGAATATTTCACGACACAGTTCTCTCGGTTTTTCAAATGAACGAAATGGTTTAATAATCTATGTATCTATCCTATATCTGGTGTTCGGCTCAAAATACTCGGCAGATATAAGAAAAGGATGGCGCACACCACGATCGACACCGGAATAACAATACGTCGGGCAAAAGGAAGGAGCTTAAGACCTATGTCGAACAACGAACCCCCGCCGCCCGCTTGACCTCGCCGTCTATAACAACTCGACTCCTTCATATGGTACCGCCTTGATATCGCGAGCATCATTCCGTCCAAAAATCACCTCGTGGAGCTTTCTACCAGTGGGGGGCGGCTAGACCCAATATTGGTGACAGCATAGTAGTATCGGTTCATACACAGGCGCATGGCTCATCAACTAACCCCCTCCACACAAAAACACTACACCTATTATCACCATCTGCTACTCCAGCATTGAACTAACTCTCATTGTCATTTTTTACCTTCAGACAATCTATTACTGACTCCAATCCTATTTTTTTACCCTTTGACCACCAAGCCGGGGTACTTCTCACTACATCTCTTAACTACCGCAACTGCTTGGAAGTCTCTCAAGCCAATTTACATTCGTTCTTCTTCCAAATTTGCCAAACCTTAATGACACTCTTTTCGTTCCTCATTATCCTTTCAACAACACATGCAACCCTAATCCTTCATGTCTCTAATTTATCAATTTCCTCATACTATCTCTATAACCTAGCTCCTCCTGTAGTATCACCTCTTACAGATTGCACTGTTAGTATCTAAACCTCTACCATCCTTATTCGTATACCGATAGTTTTCAGCTACTCATAGTGGATTATAACGTTTCTAATAATAGACGCTTGTTGCAATACTAGATCACAATAAAAACAGAAATACGTCCCTTAATGACATCACCATATTTACCATATTGCAGCGGGGCTCACACTTCCTTGTGCTTACTCACAACTTCTCTACTTTACATCTCTCATTTCCCAGTTGTTCCTTGTCTATACAGCCAGCAGTTCAATCCTCGTTCTCGCTCCATTCCCATTTTCATGCCAGACACATTGGCTTATATATACATTGTAACCCTACTCAAAGATACTTGTTCAGTGGTTGTGTCCATCGGCCAACCATAATTAAACTCTTTAGAGTTAGCGACCGCTCCCTCACCCTACAACAGTAATGACAAGTAAATAAATATTGGCACACTCTTGCTCTTTCTTACTTTCACTTAGACCCCCTTTTACATACTTGCTAAACCCTCTATCATTTTCTTAAACTTGCTCAGATTCACGGACGCAAATACGCACGTAACCGCTCGCATTTCTATCATTTTCATCAGTCTAGAACGCCTGTCCTGTCCCAATTTCAACCTAAATCTTTAATCCATCCCTAAATAAATTAATAGCCGCATGAAGATACTATAGAGCTCATTCGGCTCTTCACTCATAGATCTGACACGTTCACTAGTACCGAGGATGTGCGTAGTCTTTATTCTTTATTCAAATAATACTCTACCTAACTAGCCGATTAACACCGTGCCACGGCAGGAGCTTCCCTATTAATCCTGTCACGCGCCTGTTGCAAGTTCATCCAATACCTAAACTCACAGCTTTCTCTTTTTTTTTCTTCTCTCTCTTATTTTGTCATCACAATTTCTTCTTCAATGTAAAAAGATTTGATTTCTACCGATCTTAACGCTCGCTTCGCTAAAGAACCTTTTGTTCTTCAACAGTCACTGTCCTCTCTTTCACCAAAAATACCATCATTTATAGGACGTCCCTTTACCATTCGAGTCAAAAGAATTAATTCACACCTTGTGGTTCTTCTACAGTTCCGTTGTCTACTTGTAAATATACATGGTACTATTACTGTCTTCTTCCATCCTAAGTAGTCAATACTTCCACTAAATCGGTTTGCACCAACAACTTCCAAATCAGTCAATCCACATCCACCCTTCAATGATCATAGGTTTCAATTTCAGTAATTCATCAATCCTACTACATTTACCATTCCTTTTAATTTTACAACTTTTAACGTATTATGTCTTTTGTTAATCTGCTCAAATTATCTCAGTCTGTTTCTACACCGTAGGACGACATGTCAAAATTCACATCACAGTGGCACCTTCATCTTTTTTGAAGCGCCTGTCCGCCCAATTCCTGCTGGTGTCAAGCATTTGTTTCTGTCTTGCCCGAATTAACATTCACATTTTCCGTTTCAACACATCTGGGGGCCAAGCGTCATCACAGTTTGCATTTATCCATTCTCAACTTCTCCTTCTCATTTTCAGCTTCAAAATTGACAGAATTTAGCCATTTCCATACCAGCGGGACTGGGTGGACATTGCGGTGTTTATCCTAATTGACTTCAGAATTCTCAACAGTTAGCTCTTAGAGCGGAATGGACAGGCTTGTTCTCTTAAGTAGTTGAAACATTCCTGTTTACGAATTGTTTAGAAGCAGCCATCCTGCCGGTGGTGGGGAGAATCACCCGAGGTTTGAACACCAAAAGCATTTGGTGAAGCGCGCGACTTTTTGGGGTAATCGACTAAGGGTGAAAATAGCGTGTTTGGCATTTTAACTATCCAATTCCACCTATTTTGGGACGGGCAGCCATTTTTCGAGTAATGCATTGTCCTTTTTGAATTCTCTGTTTGTGCGCGGAGGCCAAGGGTTGGCAGGTTAGCTGAATGTAAAAGAGACGTTGGTAGATGTTACGTCGGTAGCCCATTTAAGATGTTATTTGTTGATTTGAGCAATTAGAAGATTAATCGGAACCTCATGTATTGTGCTTCGCTGTTAACAGGCAAAATTAAGGTTTAGAGCACTCGAAAAGTACCAATATTTGGAGGTGTTGATGACGAAATTTTGGCGGTGTGTAATAGTTGTATGTCACCATAGTTGCTTACGATTTGATACCATACGCACAAGTGTATATTATAAGTTTTTTGTTACCTTACATCTCAAAACTAGGATTGAAATATGCAAATTCTCCCATAATAAAAGTAATTGTCCAATCTTTGGTAATAGGGTATCGAACGAAATCGATAGAGAAACACACTAGGATAGTAAAATAGTCCATAAAAACATAAAAACAATAATATATAGTAAAAATAATGAAGTATAAGAAAATCGAATGTATTGTCAATATTTTGAATAAATCGGTATATTTTATGCAAAGTCAGAATAGTGTATATGGGATTCCAAACACAAGAGAATTGATAATTAACATAAGGTAGCGTTGTTGAGCCAAACCGTCACAAAACATAACTGGACATGCAGCAAAAATATATCAGTTAAGAAGAGGAGTATGTTTGAATTAAAGTGGTGATTAATTCTGACATTATATTATTATTATATATGATTATTATTTATATATTATTATTATTATTATTATTATTATTTCCTTATGCTTGATAAAGTATAGGACTCAAGGTGCCACTAGTCAAAATAATTGATTGAACTCCTTGTTCTTTCAAATCGATCATCCTTTAATAATTATATATATATATATATGATATATATATAATATATATAAATTAAATATATATCATAAAATATATAATATTTATATAATTAATTATAATAGTATATATATTATATTATATACATATATTAATATATATAATATATATATATATATTGATATATTATTATAGATATAATCTATAATATATATATAAAATATAAAATAATTATATATAATATATAAATTATAATACTAATATATAATTATATTATATATAGTAATATATATATATAATATATATATATATATTACTACAAATTAAATTAAATATATACATACCCAAATCCAGGATTAAAACACCAAAGAAATACACTTTCCCAGCTTATGGCGTTAATAGGAGTTGTCTGGGTACATTCCACCATCTTTTTCCCCTGAGGTTTTCTCTTCTTCTTCCTGTATAAACCTTCTAATTTTAAAATTGAAAATTAATGGAAATTCAAACATTACTGAAAGTAAACATTTCAAATATGCGTAAATTTTAATTTAAATTGGAACAACAGAATATAGCATAAGTAAAATTAAATAAAATATTTATCAAACAAAAATAAATTGTGTCGCTATAGTGAAGACAACAGGGGAAACAATTTATATATATATATCTTATATATATTATATATAATATATATATATAATAATATTTAATATATATATAAATATATATTATTAATAATATATATAAAACATATATATATTATATAGATATATAATATATATATTATATAAAAATAATATAAAATATTATATATATATATAATACATTATATATAATATATATAGATCTATATATATATTAGTAGGTAAGGCGAGCGTGCTACCCTTAACAAAAATTCACAAACAGTATTTGATCTAATTCACAGCTTCCCGTGAACGACACAAAAAAGTTGTTGAACAATGAAGATTTCTTGCAATATTTACGTATTGCATTTTACGGCATAGTGTATTATACTAATCTCAATACACACACTCATACAAGCATACAACACATACCTACAGAACAGTCCTCCAACAACATCCACTCTTTCATGCTTCTGCAATGGAAAAGCGGTACTAGAGCGAACCCACGCCTACGGTGGCAAGCATTCCGACTGCGTCGCGCTGAAGCAGGGCCTGTAGGCCTAAATTTTCCTGCACCTTCACTTGGTCAGAAACCATACAAATCTTTCCATGCCAATTACCTCTGGATAAGAGGCTAGTGGTTAATACATAAAAAATAAATATAGATTAGTATATATATATATATATATAATATATAAATATTTATATATATATTATATATTATATACTATATATATAATTAATATTATATATATAATATATGGAGAGAGAGAGAGCCTCACTCGCTATTAATATTAAAACATCACTTTTCAACTCCATTTTATTCTTAACACCTTCACCTATCGTCATACATACTTTTGATACATAAAGCTACCACCGACACCCATTTCACATAACACACCATAAGGAGCTTCCTATTAATCTACATATCGCCTGTTTGCCAATTGCCATAAAGACTAAATAATTACTTCTTCTTCTCTATTTTCTCATATTTGTTTCAATGTATAGATTTCGATCCAAACATCCTGTACCACTTCTAAAACGCACCTGTCTTCACCAATCAGTTCATTCGCTCGACGCACTCTTTCGACCAAATTTCAGCATATACTTCCCTACAACACAAAAAAACTAATTCCTATATAATTCCTACAGTTACCCTATCCCCTAACGCCTTATATAAGCATTATCTCGCTCTCCTCCAATTCCCTAGGAACTAATTCTCATAAATGCTTTGTTAACAACTTCCAAATCATCTTATATATAAGTATATATATATATATATTAGATATATTATATAATTATTATATATATTATACTATATATATATATATTTTATTATCTAAATTCAAGTACTATAAAGATATTCTTTTATTTAACTTTTGGCGCTTTGATATTTCTTGGCGATATTTTAGGCGATATGTCAATATTTCGATATTTGCTGGCAAATCTCTTTCGCATATAAATATATTCAATCAAAAAATTCAAGTAGTATTGCTTCACTCTTTAAAAAAATGTCTGCGTAAAAAAATTAAAAATATATATTTTTTCTGTATATCAAAATTTTGCCCTTTGTAATAAAACTACCTTTTAAGCATTATTGTAACAAAATTATTAAATATCATGGTACACTGTTACAGTTGAACAAAATTTGCTCAACAAAATACAAATGTAAGTAAGAAACTTAGTGTCTTCTTATTGAAGAAAGAAATGCCCATACAATTACAAATAAAACGTTAAATCAGTTTTATCTAATACAAAGATGACGCACTAGAGTTGGAAATGTTAAAAAAAGAAAAGTGAAAAATGCTTTCTCCAGGGGACATAATTAAAAAATTAAAAATTGAGTTAGTAACAAAAATAAAAAAAAACTGCATGCCAGAAACTTTAAAATATTTTACTTGTTCAAAAAAAATTTGTTGAGAATGTTCTGGTGGTTGAAGTGTAGTGTGTTTTTGTTAGTGTGAATTAAGAATTGATTCCAACAGCGACATTTTGTTAAAAAAAAAAACGAGGTGTGAGGAAGCTAAAAAAAGACTGGGACAATCGTGAGGCACAAGGGTGTTAAAATCGTTGTAGAAAAATTTATAAATTAGAAACATAACTAATCGAATATAAGCATAGGGTCCAGGATCCGCGGCATTATTATTTTATTCATTATTAAATTGTGGTTCTAAAAAGCCAGAAATTTCAAACGCAAAAACTCTTACCTCTGAAAGAGATGGAACTAGTAAGGACACAATGACAAGAAAAATATTAAAGAAAAATCGCAGTGGGAATTGAAGAAAAAAAAAATGAATTTATATTTTCCTTTGAGTTCTAAATTCTTGCTCTTTAAGCTGCTGGGGTAACACAAGAAGAAAATATAAATAAATATAGTTTTAAAAATTAATAGGAAAATAAAGCTTTGAAATTCAGAATAAAAATGAAAAAAAAAAGGAAAATCGAGTGAACTTAAAAATTATTTTGTAAAACTAATTTTAAAATCAAAAATAATTATTACGACCGAGTGTAAAAGTTTTGTTGTGTGGAAAATAAATTTATAAAAACAAACAAATTCAAGGAACTCAGAGTAAAACTGAGGAAAATGGAAGAAAAATAGACTTGTCGGTAGTACATCAGGATTTCAAATAAATTTTAAGAATTGAACAAGCGCTTTCTTATAGGAAAAAAAAAGGGGAAAGAGGTGGGAATGATTTGACTTTAGTCAATATAACGGATGTTTTATTGAATCAATATATAATTCAAAAAACTCAAAGAATTAATTTGATCAAAAAGGACTTTGGTTATGAGACAGAATTTTGAAGCAAAGAAAAAAAAAAAACTCAAAGAAGATAAAATTTCTATCGAAAAAGATAAATCGATAATGAACAGTAAATGATAATCAAATTGTTGGTTCAAAAAGACTTTCACAGATAATCTTCTGTGAATAAGAGGTCCCTGCCATTGAAAAGAAAAGGCATATTGTAGGTATGCAATTTAGCAGGAGGAGTTGAATTGTGGGTTTTCCAGTCCAGGTAAATGGAAGAGTTTGATTTTGGTTCGGGTATAGGTGCACGTTGGACCACGGTATATTGTACACTAGGGGCTGCAGAAGAGCTGCAGGGTACAGGAAGTAGGGCGATTAATAAACTAAACCAAATCAGATTCTAAGAAGCTAGTAATATGGTTGCAAAATGGAGAATTCCGGATATAGATAGAAGAAGGAATTTAATGCTTTCTCTGAGTTTTATTGACCCAAGATAATTTGAAGAGACTCATACCACTGGGGGATGTACTGGTTTTAATTTTATTTGGAAGTCAGTAGAAGTAACACTTGGAGGAAATTGTGACGGTCAAGTTGGATACTTCCGGAGTTGAAATTCTTTGTTAATTCCAACTAGTTTTGCACGGAAGAATGGCAGGGTACCTGTAGGTTAGCTTGTTGAAACAAATGTGCATCCTTGTGGGAGAAGGAAAAGTTAACTGAATTAGTCGGGTTTGACTTTTGGGCAACCAGGAGATTGAACTACGACTTTTGGGAAGAAAGTGAGTAGGTTTGATGTCCGATCCTTAAGATTTGAAAGGGGCTCGCGAGGATAGGAAATGTAGTTAAATGAACTGGTTTGATTGTTCTAA
Organism: Trachelipus rathkii; assembly: GCA_015478945.1. Lineage (NCBI taxonomy): Eukaryota > Metazoa > Arthropoda > Malacostraca > Isopoda > Trachelipodidae > Trachelipus > Trachelipus rathkii. The sequence continues at coordinate 25,216 of JABUQX010091052.1, forward strand.
ATATTGCGGATATGATAGCCTGTTCGGTAATCAGTGATTGCGTCGGGGTTAGATGGGAAAGCAATGAAATTGAATCATAATGTTTCAGTGTCTCTGTAAACTTTACTGTTAGTATTTTGAGAGTCTGTGATTTAGAAAATAGTAGGGATATTCGTTATTTACCGTCTTGGGTACGTGGCATTTAGTGGCGTGGGAAGGGAAGTTACTGGACTGTTATAAATTTTGTAGAAGTTCGGTCGGAAAATGGGAATGGACGTAGAGTGAGAAGGTAAGCAATCGTCTCGTGTATAAATGACCAAGAAAAAGATAGAAACTTGTAGAAGTTTTCGTGCGTAAGAGGTATTATTGGTTGGTGTTGTAAAATTTGGCTCCTGTTTCATATAAGTTCGTGTAATAAAGGTTTTTAATAACTGAAAACATTGTTTTGGTTAACTTTGCTGTGCTGAGGCTAAGAAACTGAATCTTAATGTTAACAATTTGTAATGTTTTCGAGATTGTGTTTTTCCTCCAACAAAAATCAATGATTTTACATTCTTCTTTTCCACGCGAGGTGCCTAAAAAAAATAAAAAACTCAATCCTTTTCAATTTACTCGACGCAATCTTCCAAATACTACTTATATCATTTTGTAGAGCAAATATATTAAAATATATGACACGTTTAAGTGAACAAATTTCTCAACAAAATACAAATGTAAAGTAAAAACAAAAAACATTTTGAAGAAGAAATTCATAAATTACAAATAAAAGTTAATCAAATCCTTCCAAGATATAATTTAGGTGAAATTTAAATAAGACTATTGTTATCTACTGGTCCATGAAAAATTAAAAATGAGTTTAATAAAAACAAAATAAAAAAAAAAAATTGGCCAAGGAATATTTAAAATTACTTTTTTTAATTTTTCAAACAATGACAATTGTAAGTTGAAATGTCTGGTGGTTGAAGTGTGTAGATTATTTTAAGTGAAGTTAAGAATTGCATTCCCAACAGGACTAGTTTGTTAAAAAAAAAACGAGGGTGAGGATCTTAATATAAATGCGGAAAAATCGGGAGGACAAAGGTCTTTTTAAAATGTGTAGAAAAATTTTATAAAAGTAGAAACATAAAAGCAATGAATCGTATAATCAAGGGTCTCATGGAGACGGGTGCAATTATTATTTATATTCATATTATTATAATGGTGTTAATAAAAGGCAAGGAAAGTATTTCACCAAAAACTTTACATTGAAAAGATGGAACTATGTAAGGATCACAAGTGAAAGAAAATATTTAAAAAAAATCGACACGAATCTGAAGGAAAAAAAAATGATCTTATATTTTCTTTGGAGTTCGGGAGGAGGTCTATAAAAAAACCTGCTGGGGGTAACACAAGAAGAAAATATAAATCAAATCTCGTAGTTATAAAAATGAAATAAAAGGAAATAAAAGCTATTGATCAAGTAAAAAAGTAAATAAAATGAATCGGTGAAAGCTAAAAATTATTTTTTTAGAGCGTTTTAAAAATCAAATAGATTATAAAACCGAGTCTAAAATTTTCTTGTAGTGTGGAAAAATAAATTTTATAAAAAACCATACAAAATTCAAAACTTGACCATGATCACAAACGAGGACAAATGGGAAGCAAAATCCACTGTGTTCCGTAGTTACGATTCTCAGGATCAAATAAATTTTACGAATTGAACAGCGCTTCTTATAGGAAAAAAAAGGGGGAAAAGGGGGGAATGACTTGGACTCTTAGTTTCAATTGATAGAGGATATTTATTGAATAAATATATTGAATACAGAAAATAAAAAATTTAAATTTGATATCAAAAGACTTTGGGTTATGAGTACAGATTTTGAAGCCAAGAAAAAAAAAACTCAAAGAAAGGAAAATAAAAATTTTATCTAAAATATAAAATCGATAATGAACAAGAAATGGATATATGCAACATTGTTGTTCAAATAGACTCAACAGATAAATTGTCTGATATAATATATATTAATCTATATATATAATATATATATATATATAATATTATAATATATATATATATATATTATATAATATTATATACTAATATATATTATATTATATATATATATATATATATAATATTATATATAAAATATTATATAATATATATTAATATATTATATAAATATATAATATTATAAATATATATATAATATATTTATAATATATATATATTATATATATATAATATATATTTCTATATTCAACCATTTAGTCTTAACACACCGCTTGCCTATCGTCATACAATACTTTTGATAGCATCAATAAGCCTACCACCAAATCCATATATCAATAACACCTCATAGAGCTTCCTATTAAATCCTATCATAAGCCTTGCAAATCCATAAACCTAAATACTATTATCTTCTCTCTCATTTTCAATCAAATTGTTTCAATGTATAATTGATCAAAACATCCTCTAACCACTTCTAAGCCCTTTTCTTCCAATGCAGGTCTCATTCGCTCGACGCCTCTTTCGACCAAAATTCAGCAATATCCTACAACCAGAAATAAACTACTTCCCAATAAGTCTACAGTTCTAATTTCCTAACCCTCTAGTAAGGGCAATTATGCTCTCTGCTCCAATCCTAGGAAGCTATTCTTCCATAAATCTTTGTTACACAACTTTCAAATCATATTATATATATATATATATATATATATATATTAATAAAATATATATATTATATATAATATATATAATATATATATATATATATATATATATATATATATATATATATATATATATATATATATATATAATATATATATTACTAAATATATATATATATAATATATATATATATATCTATATATTTATCTAAAAAATACATATATAACTTTAAGGTACTTCGCTAAAAAAGCTGTTCCACCCCTAAACCTTATAGCAGTTACCAACGTTCATAGAGATTCTGAGAAATTGGGTCCTCTTTACTGAATACAGTTTGAATAAGAGCCGAGAACCTCTGAAGTCCCGATCCTTTCCTCTGGAAAGGTGACGCGCTATTCATTGTCAAATATTGTATCTGAAATAATCATACAGAAATGTATGTCATACTCATCGACAACAAACTTGCGTATACATATATAAATGCAAAAGTAGTAATAGATTTGACATATTTAAATGCTTTCTCAAAGAGGTAAAGCACTCGCCTAGCACACGAGAGAATCATGATTCGAGACTGATCAGGGCGGAAGAATGCGGGCAATTCTCTCTTTGCGCTTAGCTTGGTCTTACTCAGAAGTAAATTAAAAAGTAAAAGCATTAGTAACATGCTTAATAAGTAATGGAATAAATACCTGGCATCCGCGATAAGCCTGGCCAGCCGAAAAGTATCTACTGTAAGCCTGAGGAAACCCAGGGACTTTCTCGGAAGGTCCCAATAACGGAATATAAAATGCTAACTTTAATTTATTTATTTATTTGATTCTATAAATAAACTTTAAATTTTGCTTGGGTAAAGATTAATTATTAAAATTCTTTAAGCCTACTACTAAAAAATTAACCGCCGATATTTATTTTAAGTACTAGCATTTATTTTTAATATAAATGACGATAATATATCAAATAATGACTCGGGATTGTTATTTTAAACTTGAGGTTATCAAGCTAAATTTACTTCTATAATGAAAAGTTATAAATTAATTAAAAAATTAATCTAAAAATTAAAAATTAATTAAAAAAGATTGAAGACAATATTCTAATCAGCACACAAAACCCTATTATTAAAATTTAATTTTTTAACTGCACCTCAGGCATTTGCTTATTCTTGGTGGAACTACTCTGGCAATCGCTACCTAGACGAGGCTAGCTCCCTCGGTGGATGGTCTTCGTAAACTTTACAATGGGGTAAATTATTCTTGATTGGTGTATGAACATTAATTATAACAAAAACGCAACGACAAGCTTAAAAAAACTGAGATATAGGAGTAGTAAATCGACAATTATATATTTTTTATTTGGTGTGATGTCTGCTTTTTCTAGAAGATCGAACATGTAACTTCCTGGAAATGTGACACCTCTTCCATCAGTAGGTAAAGATATTTCATCAACAGCCTGATGGATTTAACATTCAAGATGAGATTGGATTAATAATTTATTTGTTTTTAACAGATGTTTGAAGTTGTAAAGTGATCGTAGTGGATCTACGGCATTTAATGGTAAAGTCTATGTGAAATAAGATTGCATGAGCTTAATACGGCGTATGATATTGGTTAATTTGAGAAAAATTACTAATTTATATTCCTTCTTCTTATTTTGATACAAAAGTTTTTAAAAATAACTCAGGACTTAAGAGTAACTTTATATTTCTCTCAAGGTATCATACTCATTTCTTATATATGCAGTGCTGATTGTTTAAGGATGTACGAAAGTTGTGTAGGGAAAAAAATAGACTATAAAGTACAGAAAAAAGCAAACAAAGGTGCACTGTAGGTAGGGGACTAAGGGGGTCCTGCTGTGTATTAAGGGTGTCCTTTGTGGGCAAATTTGATTATAACATATGTTGACTTGCATTATCTTCAACATCTACGACTAACAAAGTAATAATTTTTAGTTTGGTGTTTTGTGAACTAGTTTACGTTATTCAACTCCCTAACCATGTCATTCCTATGTTTTCCATTCTTCTCACACCGCACAAGACGCTAAGATTATCCATTTGAAGGGATTGCACCTTATATTTATACTCTATTCAACACCAGTTCACGTACTATACATTAACACGGCAACAACATCCCCTCATGCGGCAACATAGCCGCTCAAGATTTAGCCTCTTTGTATCTATCCACCAAGGATTAATGTACCACCACCTTCTATCATTCGACACTTTCATACTACACCCTGCATAAACTGGTTCCCTTTCATCCCAACATATAACAAATATAAACTCAGATCCTTTGTTCCAGAAACCTTCCATATAGACAATAGAAGAAAGCATGCATTTACTTCCTTATCTATTTACTTTTCAAACCCTCTTTTACACACCCTAGCAAACCCCTCTGCCAATTTTTCAAATTTTCTCAGATTCACCGCACAAAAGCAAATCATTCGCATATCCAGCGTACAATAAGCACGGGCACCCTCACTACCTTCCATTCTCCATCAGCTACCCTTCGCCTACCACCCCTACCTCTAATTTTCAAACAACTAAATCATATACAAATAAATAGCCAGGAGAACATTAACGCAACATTCTACTCACTCCATCTATTAATATTAATCATTCACTCTCCCACTCATTTATTCTTACACAGCTACACTAACCGATAAACATATATTTGATTCATAAGACCTCATCCAATCCATATACTTACAAACTACGCTTCCACAAAGCTCCTAGTATATCGTCATAATATGTGCAAGTCCATAAACTCAAATAACAATTTCTCTTCTTTTCTCTCGATTTGTTTCAATGTGAACATTTGATCTTGATGATTCCAATCTCTTTCTAAATGCACCTTGTTCTTCACCAAGTCAGTATGGAATCATTAGACGCACTCTCCAATCCAAGAAACCTCATATATCTCCTGACAGACACTCAATAACTATGTCCCTACAGTTCCCATATCTTCCTTACCTTACTAAGGGTACACTTACTGGCTCTCCTCATCTTTCGGAACATAGACTCTATAAGGTTGTTCACAGTTCATATCAAGTCAATCACAATTCTCCCCATCTTGATCATCTCATCTGGTAATTCCATCATACCTGCTGCAGATTTACCGCTCAGCTTCTCTCTACTCATTCTTAAATATTACTTTTCTTGACATCCATCAAACCACACAAATTCACTATCCCTCTTCTCGACAATGTTACAGATTTTCGAATATCCCTCCACATCTCCTCACATCTTTCATCATAATCGAAGTACAATCCCTATAATTATTCGCAATGGAAGAATTTCCCTTGCTCTCTAATCTACGTACTTCCTTCGAATGAGCCCTATCCTTGTAAGCTTCCCATTCTATCCTCTTCAGAACGGTTCATTTCCCTTTTTTTTCGCTCCTACGTATGCAAAGCTTTTGGTCTTTGCCCTTTTTCCTATACGGTATATATTTCCACTTCATGCATTGTTCTTTTACATATATATTTCAGTTCACGCCTAGTTTTACTTTACACTCTTGCGCACCTGTTTCATGTCCACCAATCACATTTTGACCGTTCTTATTTCCGTCGTTAAACAGCCGCACATACTTCTCTATACACAAACAAGGTTCCTATTGAGCTAGTTGTGTTTCACTTTGTTCGCATTCACTGATTTATTTTCAAGTGCTCTCACAATTTTTCTTATATACCTTGTTCACTATCTTCTCACTCTTAACCACTCACTTCCTTATCTCTTTCCTCTCCATCCATCTAATTAATCTTACTATAAAACAATGATCGCCCTCACTGATTTAATTCGCATCACCATCACCTTTATGTCATTACTAAATTAAGAAAATCAAGTATTTACCCACTTATTTTCACCCATATTTAATGCTACTTTTAAAAATATCTGGTTGTTATTCTGTATAAAATAATAGTTGTATTCTTTTTAGATAAGGGAATAATATTATATATATATATATATAAATATATATATATAAATATATATATTACCTAGTATATAAATATAATATATATATCTATATCATATATATATATAATATATAATATATATACATATACCGTATACTATATATTATATATACTATATATATATAACTAGATATATATATATATAAAATATAATTATAATTTAATAAATTATTCATTAATATATTAACTTATACTTATATATATATAAATATATACTAATATATACTAACATTACTATATTAACTTTCTATAATATATAATAAAAATATATATACACCTTTTTTAATTCTAAGAAAATATCGTTTTCAAAATATAAATCTCCGGTGAAAAATCTTCTGGAAGAACGCATTAACACATTCAAGACGCTCTCGGAAGTCTTGAACTTGCATTGCCGGGCGAGAGGACAGTTAACCTAATCATTATAACATAACATGTAAGAACATGTGATACAATAGCCCAACTATTCAACACACTACATGAGTAAAGAATCTTCTGATTTAGCTGTAGCAGAAGCCGATTCTCACAATTTCTTCAACGTTATATGTGTTCACAATCAAGTATAAACATGCCTCCATATATAAGACTATATAACACACTCCCCTACTCACACACCATTAAAATATATAAAAATATTATATAGATATAATATATATATATATATATATACTATATATATTATACTATATATATTAATATATAAGTATATAATATATATATATTATATATATATTATATATAATTATTATATTTTTTCTCTCATCTTCCTCTTTGCCCCAAAACTGGGGGTAAGGGGCGTGTACATGCATCGGAAAAGATAAGCAGTAGATAGATATGTACAAACAGTCGAAAGGAATAGCCTCACCTGACCGCCGCCGCTCTGTAACATAATTAAGTGAGAACTCGTCACAGACAGAATCCACCCTAGAGCTCATGGAACCTGCGACGGTCCCCATTATGGAAATCGTTCGTCGTAGGGTTCATCCTCTGGCAGGTGGCACAACATACCCCCCATACAAAACCCCGCCATTCTTCCTATCATGCACCTTTCCCTCTGCCAAATCACATTTCTCTCCTTCAACATTCGTGTACCGACTCAATCCACTTCATCTTTCAGTCTCCCAGCCAGTCGGTTCCCACACACATCATAACATCCCTAACAAATCCGTAACTATCTTCCCTTTCACATGACCTAACCATCTTAACACATACTTGCATGTATCTCTCATTACCCCTTTCTCACAACGACACCAACTCGCTAATATCGTCATTCCTCATTTTAGTTATTCTTGTCCCCACCTAGCAAGCCCCTAAGATTGTTAATCTGAACACATTGAACTCTAGATCTATACTTCTTATTGCAGACCATAGTCACACTCACTACTATGCATCAACACGGTAACAACATACCCTCATTAGACTCTAAGCGCACTCAAGACTAGTCCCCTTTACATCACCAACGATTTAATTGCACCAGCAAACGTTATACCATTCACAACTTATTCCTACTACCTGCAATCATCCGTTCCCGTCTCATCCAAAATCATATCTAAATATTTTAAACGTCAGGACACTTCCCAGCCTGCCAGTTTATGTAACTATACTACTGAGGACTGTCCTCACTCACTAACATAACCTTACTCTCGCTACGTTTTAGCTTTCAAACACCTCCTTTACATACCTGCCAAATCTCTCTACCAATCCCTCAAACTCTCTTCAGGATCGGCTCAGCACAGAACCAAATCGATCGCATTACATAGGTTTAGGTGCACCCTCCACCTCTCCATTCCCTCATCATTCAACCATTTTCTGCCATCCCCACCTCGAATTCTTCATAACCCAACCATATCACATTGAATACCAAGGAGAGCATAACACACACCCTGTCCATCGCGTATTAATCCTACACAACACCATTGACACATTATCTAACACACCTAACTATCAATCATACATGCTTTGAATCCATCAGGACGCATACCACCGACACCATATACCCATTCATCTTGCCTAAATGCTCCCTAATAACGCATGAGGAATAAAAGTGTGTACATCAAGAACTAATATAATTATTCTTCTTGCTCCCCTTCATTTGTATCAATCATTGTTCAATGTAAGATTGCTCCACGACATCCTCCACCTCCTAAACGCACTTGTTCTTCGAACCACCAGTCCTCAGTCACCTCACGTCACTCTTGTCAACCAAAAAAGCCAAATTTACTTCCCTTACAAATCAAATTAAATATTCCCTAAATTTCTACATTCGCCTTTTCTCCCTTACCCTTATATAAGGTATTATTACTTACTGTTCTCCTCCATCCCCTTGGAACTATACAAAATAAAACGCTTTTAATTATATATATATACTAATGTATATATATTTTATATAAATATATATTTATATATATACATATATATTTTATAATATATATATATATAATATATATAATATACAAAATATATTAATAGATACTCTATATATTAGAGTGTTAGTGTACCGGAATTCCGGTCCGGCCCGGAATTTGACATTTTTTCGGTCCGTTCGGCCTGAAATTTTCAATTCCGCACAGAACAGATATTACTACTTGCACTAGTTGAAAAAATTGATGGAAGGGATTTATTTTAAATAACCCATAGCCCATCTTTTAACAAAAATAATGGTAAAATTCCTCGTATAGCATGCAAACATATTATAATGTTTTCCTTCGTTTGTGCAATAAGGTACCTCAAATATCTCAAATATTAATTATCGGAATACTCATATTCAAATTTAAAATCCAAAATAAATAGTATATATATTAATATATATATATTATATATATATATAATATATAATCTTATCAATATATAGTATATATAATTAATATAATATTATAATTAATAGTATAATATATAAAATATATATTATATATAGATTTCTTCTTTCTTCACCTCCTCTTTGCCCAAGATTGGGGGTAAGGTGTCAAGCATCGGAAAGAAAAGCAGTAGGAGAACATGACAAACAGCCTTACCCGCCCCCTCTGTAACCATTAATTAGTGAGAGCTCGTCACACACAGAAAATCCACCCTAGAGCATCATAGGACCCGCGACGGACCCTCACATGGTAAATCGTCAATGTAGGGTTCCTCCCCTGGCCCAGGTGGGCCACAACCAGCCCTCCACTACAAAACCCGCCATTCTCTCTTCTTATGCACCTTTATTCTCGTTCATGCAAATTCTCCTTCAACATTTCGTTCTGACTCAATCCACTTTCTCTTCTCTCCCAGCCGTTCCACCACCACCACCACCACTATACATCCGCTTAAAACCCCTACTATCATCATCCTTTCCACATGACAAACCATCCTAAACGTACTTCATTTATTCTCATTTACTCTTTCTTCACACCACTCTTAATACGTTCATTCTCTCTTTGATCAATTCTTCTCACACCTAGCACACACCCCTAAGATTGTCATCGAAACACTTTGTACCTTAGATCTAACTCTTATTCCAGACCATAGTCTACAATAACATCACAGTAACAACATAGCCTCATGTAAGACCCTAGCATCACTCAAGTAGTCTTGCTTCAACCAACGTTAATGCACAGCCACCGTTCGCTGCCATTCAAACTGTTCTACTATACTCTGCACTCGTGCCGTCTTGCTTCTCATCCAAACATATACCAATATTTTAAACCGCAGCACTTGTTTAGGCTCTCATGCATCCTTAACATATGACTTCACACTGAGGAGTGTCCTCAACTCACAACCATACACCTTACTCTTACCACGTGTACTTTCAAGCCGCCTCGCTTTCAAGCACACGGTCTGCCAAATCTCTCTATCAATCCCTCTCTCAAACTCTCTTTCAGATTCGCCACATCAGAACAAATCTATTTAATGGGGGCTGGTGCACCCTCCACTCAACTCCATCCTCCACCATTTTAACACCATCTTCCTGCCATCCAACTCAATTCTTTCATAACCCCAGCCATAAACAAATTGATAACCAAGGAGACCTAACACAACCCTGTCTACTCCGCTATTAATCCTAAACCAATCACACTCATTGGACACCATTTATTCTTACACACGCTTCACTATCCTCTACATACTTTTGACCCATTTCGACAGCCTACCACCAACGACCTATATATACTAACAGGCCTGCCATAGAGTTCCCTATTAACTCCTATCACATACGCTGTTGTCAAATCATAAAACCTAAATCATTATCTTCTTCTCCTCATTTTTTCTTCTCTTCAATCATTTGTTTCATGTAAAGATTGGATCCACACATCCCCTACCACTTCTAAACGCACCTTGTTCTTACCAATCAGTCCCTCAGTCACTCGACGCGACTCTTTTGACTCAAAATCTCCAGCATTAACCCTTCACAACACTGCAAAACTTATCCCCTATAATTGTCTACAGTTCCCCTTTCGTCCGTTCCTGCCTTACCGCTTATATCAGGGTACTAATTACCTGTCTCTCCAATCCTTGGACTATGCCTCCATAAACCTTTATACACAACTCCAAATCCAATCAATCCTCTCGCCTCCCGCTCTGATCATTTAATAGAATATTCATCTATATGCAGATATAATATATATATAAATAAATAAATATATATAATATATATATAATTATTACTATAGATTATATTATATATATATATATATAAACGTATATTATTATATATATATATATATATATGATATATAATAAATATATAAATATATAATTCTATATATATATATATATAGATCTATATATATTATATATATATATATATATATAGTAATATATTGCATGGAATACATAGTCAATTTAAAACGGGTCTAAGCCAGTATATATGTTTAGAAATAAATGAATCGTTTGCATATATTTAGCTATGGCCATATGAATCTATATATGATAATCTACGTCTAATAACTTCTCGATACTGCTTGACGTCTCAATTATGCTGATAATGAAGTGGTAAAAGTCATTCTCTCAAAAAAATATTTCTACTAGAAATAGAGACTTTGTTGAAGATATGCCAACAAGTCTATTTGAGTCCCGGCCTTCAGTGATTTGTGAATGGCTGGTTACCATTGCAACTAAATTTATTATTGTTCTGAAGAATTGCTTGTGATTTGGGGTCATTGAATAAAAAAAAATTTTTGGGGAGAAATTTTCTCAGAGCCCTCTTGTTTTACGGCTTCGATCTTTCGCTATTTTGGGTGTTCAGTGTTCTAGAAAATGCAGGATCTCCAATTTTAACTAGCCAAATGTTTGACTTCCTGATATCCTCTTCGGTGATATTTCCATATGTTTATGAAGTAACGTTGTATTAAATGTTTTTACTCATACCTTAGTTTATTTTTTTTTTTGTACAGAAGAAAAACTATTTAAAGATTTGTAAATTATTAACAATAATAAAAATCTTTTTTTTGTTTTTTTT
>JABUQX010091053.1:0-12500 GCA_015478945.1 Trachelipus rathkii
AAATCATGCTCAAATAAAGTTCTAACTTACCAAGAATCAAACGGTATAAAAAAAAGTACGCAAATCTTAAATTATTTGTAAATAATTTCACAACCAAAATAAAAAAAAAGAAACAATTGTGTATATTTTGTTATCACTTATTTTCAGAATTAAATTTTCCACACTTAAACAACTTGCCACCGCTATTCTCAAAAGCCAACTCCAATTTTAAAATGATGTCGAATGAAAGATGCTTATGGAGACTGAGCGAAATTCCACAAAGAAACGCCAATATCATGTTTTCAATGTTTTATATTTAATAAGGTTTTTGGTTTAAAATCATTAAAATAGGTAATAAAAAAATTTGGAATATTAACATGTGACTACAGTTAAGGTAATTTTACGTGTTAAATATAGAATAAAAATAAAAAAAAATTAATGAATACGAATGACGAAACTTCCCAAAAATTCTCGTATTTCACCCACGATGTCTTCAATCTAAATTTTGTTATATAGTAATGCAATTTTTCAAAAACAATCTTTTTACAAGTTTTAGAATTGAATACCTCTTTGTTATATTCAGGCTAATTATTATTATTTTCTTTTTTTTATCGGATTTATGCACTTTTAAATGCATCCTTATATAAATATTTAATCAAATATGATTGCTAATGTAATGAAAAAGAAAGGAACCAGTTTGGGAAACTCCATTCTTTGAGCCTATAAATAAATTTCATTCTTTCAGCCTTTAAAAAAATGATTGTTGGTAATTTCTTAATATTCGTTTAAAGTTCGTTTGATTTATTAATGACTAAGTTTAATGAATGTGTTTTTAGATAACGAGCAAAACGGTATATAAATGAAAAAAAATCTAATGAAAATTGGGTTAGAAAACTAAAAAAAACAAAATATTGAAAATAGAACTTTGGCTTTCGGGCGTCTCATGTTATTTTAATGTACTTTGAACACGTGGATTTGAAAATTTCGAAAATGAGAGAATTGCTTGAGCATTTGAATTAAAAATTATTTAACTATTTTTAATGAAAAAGGTATCTTTGCAATTGAATGAAAAATGATGTTGCAAAATAGACCCGGCTCGTGAGAAAAAAAAAAAAAGAATAATGCTTTCTCTATGATATTATCTTATTTTCGATGTTAGAGTACTGGGATCGATGTAAATGAAATTTTAAATTTGGATAAGGATAGTGTTAGTTTTAAAGTATCGAATGAATGTGAGAATTGAGATTTGGGAATGCAGTTTCAAAGGTTATGTTATGATAAATTTCTTTTTGGGGTGATTATGTTGTTAGTATTCAAGTTATAAAATAAATGATAAATATTGGACTTGATTATGTTGTTACTATTTAAGTTATTAAATAAATGAAAACTATTAAACCGATTATGTTGTCGTTGGCTATTTATGTTATAAAACTCAAGTTAAAGTATCTGAACTTGATTGTCGTTGTTAATATTTTACAGATATAATATTAACTGTTCATAAAGTTTTAATTAATGTTTTCTTTTTTTTTTTAAAAATTTTCTGGTTTTAATTTTTAATTACATCTTTAGAAATGTTGGAGATAGTTTCTTAAAAATAATGTCTTTGATGGTGTTTGTTTCAAAGATGTTATTATGCTTCACATATGTTTTCAAATATGTGATGTTCCCCTGGGGGAGAAAAGAAAAGAAAATTTTTATGTTGGTGGGGGAGGTCTTGGAGGTGGATGACCTCTACCTGCAGGAAAAGTTTGTTTAGGAGGTAAAATAAATTCTCTTTGTCCTCTCATAATAGTAGCAGGTTGTTGTCTGTTTCGTAATTGCATGGGGTGTGGTATGTCAGGATTTCGGAATGTTAAGGAAGGTCTGTAGGATGGATCATTCACCCTGGTGTCTGGAGGGGTAGGGGGAGATATTTCTGCTAAAGTAGTGGGTTGTGGTTGGACTGTTTCTTGAGAAGGAGCTCTAGGGGGTAAGGTTGGAGGTTCGTCTAAAGAAAATCTAGGAAGGAGTGGTGGTGGGGGTGATGTAAGTCTTTGTAAAGGTTGTAATTTTGGAGGGGGAGGTAAGATTTGGGAATTTTTTCATAGGTGATCTTATATGTGCATGGGAGGATGCTTCATGGGAAGTGGGTTCTTCCGGTGGTATTTGTTGTCTTTGTAGCAAAGGGGGTCTGTATGGTGTTGGAGAATGTGGTGGTGATGTTGGTTTCTTCATGTGGGAATAATTGTCTTCGTTGTAGATTTTGTCGATGCAGGAAGGAATGTGTAAAGGAGTTGTTGGTGTAGTCGGTGGTTGACTTTGTGCGTACTGTTGGTTTGTGTTGGAAATATTGTGTTTGGTGGAGTGTATATGGTATGTGGTATGTTTCGTATGGGTTGTTGGGGTATTGTAATTTGTTGAATTTGTTTTGGAGGAGGTCTTGTTTTTGTATGTAGGTCGCCGTGGGGTTGTTGTTGGGGAAAGGGTTGGAAATTATTTGTAACTTTAGATATTTTTACATTATCCCTGTGGACAATAAAAGATTTTGAGGAATTTAGACATTGAAGTAACAGTTTGTTATAAGGAACAAACTGTAGGATTCTATAAGGACCTGTCCATTTTTGGGCAAGTTTGGGGGTTTGTTTAGGGGGTGTTTGTTTAGGCTTTAGGACGTTCAAGATGTGAACTAAATCGCCTATTTTCATTTGGATAGCACCAGATTTAGGTAGTTGTTTTAGGATTTGTTTTTCTGTTTCTGCTTGTAAATGTTCGCGAGCTTGGTCTCTAATTAAGTGGGCTCGCTCGGCTATTTCGTCAACATAATCATTTATGTACTTACGGGGTGGTTGTGTAGAAGTAAAAGGGGATGAATAGTTTGGAAGGTCCCAAGGAAGTCGTTTGTTGTAAGTGTAAAGGAGGAAGTGTGGGGAAGTACCGATGGCGGAATGGTAAGTTGAATTTATGGCAGTTTGTGTGAATGGAATGTATTGACCCCAGTCATTATGATTGGTGTTGACATAGTGTCGTAGATAATTTCTTATCTTATGATTTTCTTTTTCAACCAATGCATTACTCTGGGCGTGTCGCACAACTATGTTAACTGCCTTAATTCGCCATTGGGCACATATCTCTTTAAAAAGTTGGGAGGTTAGTTCCGGTGCCCGATCGGAAATAATTACCTCTGGAGTAGAATGGCGACAGATTACCCTCTCTAGGATAGCCTGTGCAATGTCTTTGGTAGTATGTTGTTTTAGGGGGACAAGTTCAACATACCTAGTAAGAGAGTCTTTCATGCAAAGAATATATTTACATTGTGTAATTTTGCATTGTGGTAAAGGTCCTAAAATGTCTAGGTGGACTCTGGAAAAAGGTTCATAGGGGAGGGGGTATGCTTTTATGGGGGCGTTTTATGGAGTATTACCCTTTAATGTTTTGGCAGGAAGGACATGTAGTAAATAATCATATTGTAGTGAATGTAATCTTGGGGAAATGTAAACGTTCTCGAATCTAAATTGGTTCTCTGGTTCGCAGTGTCGCTGCTAGGAGGCATGGGAGTCGTTCGATGACGAGTGGATGTAATGTGTAGGTACTTGGATTTAAGGAAACGTTCCAGACTGTGTTTTGCATAATGTAAAATGCACTCATCGGTTAGAACGTGGGGTAGTGTCAGCAAGAGGTGTCCTTGTTCGGAAGCAGAGTTGTTATGAGAGTCGAATGGGTTCTTAGGCAAATTATAGAGGGTTTTTAAGGCGTTACCATGTCTTTTGTTCAATTACAAATTTTCTTTAGTCAAGGGCATAGTTCCAGTAGAAGGTACGGTTTATTAATTTGACTGCAAAAGAATAAGCCAGGAGAGGAGGATTTCTACATTACATAGTCCGGAATTAATATTTAGTTGCCTTGCTTTGTAAGTAATTGTTGGATTAAAGTGGCTATGAATAAATTCCCATCTTTCTAAACGTCTGTAAGTTGTTTTATGACGTATGAGGTGATCAACGGTTGGTTTATCGTGATAATTGTAAGCGGATAACCGAATACCGTATTTTGAAAACTTTTGCAATAAGTCAAAGCACTATAGGCCAATGCTTTCAATATGTTCGATTAGTTTTATAGTTAGACTTCGGTTGTTTTAGTTGCTCTGGAGATGCAGACTAATGTTTTCTTGCTATTCTCGTCTAAAATTGTAAAAGGACAAGCCCGAGCCCATAAGAGGTAGAGGCATCCGTGGTTGATCATAAAATTCCTTGGAGTAATCAGGGAATCTTATTGGGGTTGGAGTACAACTTATCTTTTAAGATAGAAAGCTCTTTGTCTCCGTCCTAGTAGTAATTTTGTTATAGGTTTGGCAAGGACGGAGTAGGAGTCGATCAAGTGATTAAAGTAGTTCAGGATAACCAGTCAAGATAGCGCTCTCTCACTCGTACTACGACGTTTATTAATGTAGAGGAGCTCTCTTTTGTGAGTAGTGGGGTCAGTGAGAATTCCGTCTTAGGGAATATTGTGGAGAGAGACAGAGGCTCTGGTTTGCATGTAGAAACTTACAGCTTATAAGCAAGTTTGAATCTTCATCTATTCTTCACGTAAAAGATTGGAAAACGCTTTTCTAAGTTACCGCAAATGTTCATTTCAAAGTTCTCCCAGTATTAGACATCGTCCAAGAGACTCTGCATGCGTCCCTCGAGTTGAGACCAAAACCAGTTTCCATTGTCTTGCGGAACACTGGGGGTGCATTGGACAAACCAAAATTGAGTCTAGTTGGTGCATACTGACCTCGCGGAGTGCGGAAGGCTAGTAGCGGTTGTGTCTCTTCCTCGATTTCTAGACAATGGTAAGCGTCGAGAAGATCGAGACTGCTGAAAATTTTGGATTTTCCCAGCGTAGAGAGGATGTCATTAATGCAGGGAAGGGGGAAGCGGTCTAACACCGTATGTGCGTTAATGTGCCTGTAATCGGCCACAATTCTTGGAGTTGAGGAGTTTTTCTTCGGAATGACGAGCAGAGGGCTCGAATGGGGACTACTAATTGGACGGATGTACCCTTTTTGTTGGGCGGACTTGACCCAATCGTCTATCTGGGTCAAGTATTTATGGGGGAGGCGGTACTGTGGTCGGTACAGTACCTTTGGAGCGTTTTCTTTAAGTTGTATGGAAATATAGTTAAAAAGGACAAAATGGGGATTCATACATCTTCTAAGGCGTCATTACATCTCTCTGTAAGTAAAATCAACAGATCACATTACTTTTCTAATGATCTGATCTTGTAGTGTAACATGCAATCTTCATTATTTTTGAAGATTCCTGGACGACAGTTTTTTTGAAGTATTATCTAAGTTGAGTTTGAGTTAAGGCATTTGGAAGAGGGGCGAGGTTGCCAAATTAATACATTGAACGTTTGAGGGGTTCGTCAAGGACTATGAAGGATAGCCCTGGTTTAGGACAGTATCTTTTGAGGAGGAATTGCGGAAAAACAGCGCTCATATTTATTATGTCCAGGAGAACTTGGCCGTCGGAGGCCGAACTCAAGTACACTACCAGCAAAAGACAAGTTGCTGATCTATAGTGTTCTCTGTGGACGGATAATGAGGAGGATAGTATGAGGCAGGGAAGAAGCTAATTAAACAAGAAAACTATGAATTTAAAATAAATTGCCTATCCCTGAGTCTTCCTAAAGTAGATAAATTATAGGAAACGTCAGTATCAATTAAAAGATTGTTAGGAGTAGAAATGTCGTCGGAGTAGAGGGGCATAGTCTCTGTATGGTTTACTTCTGTATGTTTAGCATGTATGCTGGGGGATTTCTTTTTTGGTAGGATATTGTGCAAGTGGTATAGTTATCAATGAATTGCTTGTAGTGAATTCAATTTGCTATTTTGTTGTGTTTGAGTTTAATTCTTGGATTATTTTAGGAAATTGTACCTAGCGTAAGGAAAGGTGTACTAAACTAAAAAAGATTAGTCACATATGATTAATAAAGAAACTCCTCTCCATGACCCCGTGTATGTCTGTTGCAACGTTCTCAACCATTTGGTACAAATTCTGAAACCCGTGTAGACACGTAGTGTAATTATTCTGTGGGTTTTTAATGGTATGGTTATGACTTAAAATGTCTCTCCATTTTCGCAATGAAAGGTAACCTGCAGAGGCTACTGTTATACCTGCAAATCTAAATCAGTTCTCTGATCTTCTAAATCATGTAGTTTATGCTAATTATATTAGCTTTTCAAAATGTACGCGGGTCAATATTAGCGATTAGCTTTGTGGGCATTATTTAATAGGATTTGGCTATCATTAGTAAAAGCGGAAGATAAAGTAATATCTTGAGATGGAATTAGTAGAGGTTGAGTACTTTCATATGAAGGAAGAGTAATAGTCGTAGGGGTAGGTAGGAGGAGGTGGAGGAGGAGTAAGGATGAATGGTATCTCATGGACAGAGTTTAAGTTCGTTACCGGAGTTGGGGGCATGTTATAGAATTTGGAGTAAATTTTATCATCGTGTCGTTAACTAAATCGCGATGCCGATTTTTTGCATCAAGTTCGAAAGGAGTGCGCTATTTGACACTGGTTTAAGCGAATGCTGTAGTAAATCGATGCGATAATTCGTTTGGATTAGTTCATTTCATGCATTGAGCAAGAGAGGTTGCTAAGGATTCCATAGGTTAGAAAATTGATGCTGTTGTCACCGACAGTAGAGTGGTGTCGTAGAGACCAGTATATAGGATCGAAAAAGTTAAGTAGATCTGCAAGTAGCATAGATCGGAAGTTATTGGTATCCTGCAACCGGGTTGCATGGTTCCTTTGGTATATTAATAGGAATCAAAAAGATTTAGTACGGTCAGCAGTAGGGCGTAGGAATTGTTTAGGATTCGTTGTATACACATGTATAGGCATAGTTGCGGGGGTTAGGCTAAATACTTGAAATGGGTAGGCATAGGTATATGGTTAGGCATAGTAGTTCCAAAATGGTTAGGTATAGGATTTTCAAAATGGTTAGGTATAGTACTTTGGTAATTGTTAGGCGTAGGTAAAGCATTTTGGAAGCTGTTAGGCGTAGGTAAAGCATTTTTGGGAAGCGTAGGCCTAGTAAAGCAATTTGGGAAGCTGTTAGCGTAGTTATCAGCATTTTGGAAAGTGTTAGGACCTAGTTACAGTAGTTAGCATAGAGTTAGGCATAGTGTTAGGAGTAGTTATGGTAGCGAACATAGCGTTAGGCATAGTGGTAGGAGTAGCTATAGTAGTAAACATAGTGTTAGGACTAGTGGTAGGAGTAGCTATAGTAGTAAACATAGTGTTAGGACTAGTGGTAGGAAAAAATTAAAAAAAAAACAAAAAAAAACAAAAAAAAAAAAAAAAAAAAAAAAAAAAACAAAAAAAAAAAAAAAAACAATAATAAAAAAAAAAAAAAAGGTAGTGCAACATAGTTGTTAGGCTAGTGTAGGAGTAGCTATAGTAGGTAACCTATAGCGTAGGACTAGTGTAGAGAAGTAGGTAGGCATAGTTAGGTAATAGGGGTAGGAGTAGGTAGGATGTTAAGCATAGGATTAGGAATAGGTAGGATGTTAGGCATATGGTTAGGAGTAGGTAGGGTGTTAGGTATAGGGGTAGAGGTAAGTAAAGTGTTAGGTATAGGTTGCGGAGGTAAGGTAAGCATAGTAGGAATACTATCTACTGAATGGGGGAGAGGAGATGGTGTAGGAAAAACATTATTTAAAATACATGTGTTTTTTGTATTAGAACAAGTGTTAGGATTAGTGTTAACCCTCTGTTTTTCTTTAAAATCATAATCTACATCATTTATTACACCTGTGTTTTTTGTATCAGAACAAGTGTTAGGATTAGTGTTAACCCTCTGTTTTTCCTTAAAATTAATTATATTATTTCCCCCAATAATTTTTTTTAACATTTTCGTGTTGGGCTAATCGGTCATTAGCCCAACTATCAAAACTTGTAGATGGATAAATGTGGGTGCCATCACCGTTATCACATTTATTTACATAATTTTCACTATTGGGTTTTAGCCCATTCACCTGTGTTGTACTAAAGGTGTTTTGCAAGCTAAGTAAGTTAGTACCAATGTTAACATTGGTACAACCTCGGATATTGGTATTATCCGGAACAAAATTCTTTATATTTAGTGTACCTAACGTGGGGTGTATTTGAGAATTCTTATCATCTCTTATGGTGTGTACACTTTTATTGAAATTGCCTAATTTAAAAAATTTAATAATTTGCTTATTTATTTTTACGTTATCGAAATCATAATTAGAATTTTCTTTCACTTTATTAATTAAATTTTTATTAAACTTTTCTTTCACTTTATCACTAGACTCGGAGGGTGAATCGTTGGAATTTTTAATACAATTATCAAAGGAGGAAGGAGGTGGAGGAGAAAACATTAGTTGAGAAACACTAGGGAAATCACTGGTTCGTTGGAGGGAGTCAGAATTGGACTTGCTCTGGTCACTCTTTTCTAAAAATGCTCCTGTGACTTCCGAATTGTCAAAGGAGTTCTCCTCAAAATTTCTCAATTGGGGAGGCATGAGAGCGTCAGGTGCTCTTCGTTTTCCTCCATAGTCGTGGTAGTTTGGGGCTTGACCTTGTCGGTGAGCCTGGTGAAGATATTGCTGGTGAGCTCTCGGGCGATCACCGGTGCAATAACTATTTAATGGTTGGGAAATTCTCCACTCTCGGGAGGAATCATCATGATTGGAAAAATGGTTGAAGATTGTCTTGGCTCTTCGTTTATTTTGGTAATTGGAGTTACATTCGTAAAAATTGTAGTCGTCAGGTGGACCCTGATTGTATGGAAGTCTTCCATAAGAATGAGAAGAGTAAGTTAGAGCTCTTCTCCTATTGTAATATGAGGTTTGAGCGGTACGGTTTGGCTCGAAGGAAGGAGACTGATGAGGACTAAACTCAGTCTTCTGAAAATGCCTTAATTGCATTTTATGATTTGGTGACGTTTTCTTCGTTACATAAAATATCTCCGGACGGAGGAGTTAAGACTGGCATCACTTAATACCTTGTGATGGTCTTTTTAATTAATGGAGAACAGGGCAATCGTTTTTAAAGTTGGATTGCCGTAATTTGGTGGCTGTAGGTTTGCAGATGCCTACAGTATTGTTGTTATTTTGGAAAGTGAAATTTTAAGTGCAAGTTAAATGATAAAATTTACAGTTCACGTACCTTGTATGCGACCTTCACCTATCGCTCTTCTGCCGATTCAACTCTTGGCGCGGTGGTAAATCCCCAGAAACCAATTTTCTTCTTCAGGTTGCCAATTTACTACTTGTTTGTAGTAGGTTTAAAGTAAAGGCCAAATGATTTGCAACATTATATTAACGCGGATAGGGATTATACCACCATCTACCACGCCTGAGTAAGAAGAAAAAAATAACATATAGTTAAAAAGAGATCGGACGTGGCAGCGAAAAATTATATAAATAAATATAACATAAAATCACTTTAACTTGTATTCATCATGAAAAAAATCAAAAGATAACTAAATACATATATTTTAAAATCTCCAAAAGAAAATGAATGTTTAAAAATGTGGGTGAAAAAAAAAAAGAAAGATGTACGATAAAGTTTACTCTAAAATACAGTGCAGTTAAAAAAAATGCAATGAACTTAGGTTCAGATCTACCATGCAGTTTAAAATGAAAACTAATATAAAAATGAGCACAAAAATTCTACAGGGCAGCTTAAAATAAATATACAATAAAATTAGGGTCAGATCTACCATGCATTTTAAAATGAAAACTAATATAAAAATGAGCACAAAAATTCTACAGGGCAGCTTAAAATAAATATACAATAAAATTAGGGTCAGATCTACCATGCATTTTAAAATGAAATCTAAAAATGAGCACAAAAGTTCTACAGGGCAGCTTAAAATAAAGATTGCTATACCATAGGATTTAATATACCATGCAGTTAATCAGGTCCGCCATGCAGTAAAAATACGATTAAATTTTATCCGATATTTAAAATTTATATGACCTCTTGTTAAATGGCCAAAATTTACATTAATTATGTTAAGTTTAAAAATGCGAGAGGGAAATTGATTTTGCCGAACGTAAGATGCTTCAAAAAAAATTAAAAAAAATTATTATTATTGGAATTGCTTCTATTATGATTATTTTTATTTATAATTCTTATAGTTATTATAATTGTTGCAATAAAAAAATATTATCACTATAATAATTATTATTATTATAATTTTTATTATTATAAATATCAATGTTATTATTAAAACTTTTATTATAATTATTATAATCATTATAATTATTAAAATATTTATTGTTATTATTAGAAGTATTTAGTAAAAGTATTATGGTTCATAGTTTTATAAATCTTAATTTTAATATGATTAATATTATTGTTACAACTATTATTATGATGATTAAAATCATTAAAATTAATAAGATATTTATTATTATTATTAGAATTTTAATTAGTTATAAAAATCAATATAAAAATTATTATTAAATTTTTTTTTTTTTTTTTTTTTAATATTTTTATTATTATTATAATTATTATTATTACAATCATCATTATTATAATTATTATATATAATTATTAAAAAAATTTTTTCTAATTATCTCTGGTATATTTTGTATTGTAATATTATTGTTATTATAATTTTAGTAAATTAATTTTATAATTCTTATTATATTATAAAATAATTATTATTATTATTATTATTATTATTATATTATTATTATTATTATATTTATTTATTATTATAATTATTATTATTATGTTATTATTATTATTATTATTATTTTATTATTATTATTTATTATTATTCTTATATATTGATTATTTTAATATTATTATTGCGCTATACTTCATCTACTATGGTTGTGTGTAGTGTGTTCTATTATTATCTCTCAGGATCGTTAGATAGTAGTCGGAGTTATTTCACTCTTATTAAGTATATATATATAAAGAATTGATATCGATTATCTAATATGGATTATATGATTAATCGTATTATAATTATTATCGCATTCATAACCCTTATAGAAATTATTTTGCATCATTTTACTACTATTATAAATTATTTTTTTTAATAAAAATATTTTATTTTTTACTATAATTATTTATATAGTTATTATTATTACAACTATTATTATGGTGATCACAATCATTATAATGATTAAGCTATTTATTATCATTCATGCTTGGTCTAGAAAGGAGATTAGGTCTCGTTATCTTCTAACACGTGCGCGCACACACACACAAGCTCAAGATTAATAAATCATGCTCAAATAAAGTTCTAACTTACCAAGAATCAAACGGTATAAAAAGAAAGGTACGCAAATCTTAAATTATTTGTAAATAATTTCACAACCACCGCAAAAAAAAAACAATTGTGTATATTTTGTTATCACTTATTTTCAGAATTAAATTTTCCACACTTAAACAACTTGCCACCGCTATTCTCAAAAGCCAACTCCAATTTTAAAATGATGTCGAATGAAAGATGCTTATGGAGACTGAGCGAAATTCCACAAAGAAACGCCAATATCATGTTTTCAATGTTTTATATTTAATAAGGTTTTTGGTTTAAAATCATTAAAATAGGTAAAAAAAAATTTGGAATATTAACATGTGACTACAGTTAAGGTTAATTACGTGTTAAATATGATAAAATAAATTAATGAATAGAATGAACGAAACTTCCCAAAATTCTTCGTTCCCACGTGTCTTCAAATCTGAATTTTGTTATCGTAATGCATTTTTCAAAAATCTTTTTAAAACAGTTTTAGAATGTACTTTTGTTATTCAGTAAATTATTATTATTTTTTTTTTTTATCGGATTTTGACTTTTAAATGCATCTTATATAAATATTTAATAAATAGTTTGTTGTATGAAAAAGAAAGGAACCAGTTTGGGAAACTCCATTCTTTGAGCCTATAAATAAATTTCATTCTTTCAGCCTTTAAAAAAAATGATTGTTGGTAATTTCTTAATATTCGTTTAAAGTTCGTTTGATTTATTAATGACTAAGTTTAATGAATGTGTTTTTAGATAACGAGCAAAACGGTATATAAATGAAAAAAATCTAATGAAAATTGGGTTAGAAAACTAAAAAAAAACAAAATATTGAAATAGAACTTTGGCTTTCAGGCGTCTCATGTTATTTTAATGTACTTTGAACACGTGGATTTGAAAATTTCGAAAATGAGAGAATTGCTTGAGCATTTGAATTAAAATTAAGTTAGTTTTATTACGGAAAATTATTTATTTTGTGATTGTAATTTAATCTTAATTTTAATCTTAGTTCTAATTTTCCATTCACTAATTGTGCATTGTGTCCCTTTTATATATATATATATATATATATAATATATATATATATATATATATATATATATTATTATATATATATTATATATATATATATTATATATATAATTATATATATATTATTTATATATTTCTATATTATATATATATATTATATATATATATATATATATATATATAATATATTATATATATATATATATATATTATATTATATATTATATATA
>JABUQX010091053.1:15000-18663 GCA_015478945.1 Trachelipus rathkii
ATAAAAAAAATAATTTTTGTTTCTTTTGAACGCTTTGGCCCCCTATCCGGGCCCCACCTTACCAGCATGCACTAACCCTAACATCAATATTTGGTTTCTCTCATATCTAGCTTCGGTAGACGAGCCTAAGGCTGTTTATCATAGCTCTAACTTTTCACGTGCTAAATATTCTAATTCACATGCATCACTCCTTTACGCTGCTTCCACTCACCTCAATTAATTAGTTAAATGCCTTTTTGTTACATAAATCTATTGTTTTTTTTATTAATTTTATTAATTGTGCCGCAGCCCTATTTCGAGTTTAATTTTTCTTTTCGGAGGCAGTTTCTCCAGCTCCCGATAGGTGTCGTTGTTATTCATGAGCGCTGTAGTCTTCCGCTCGTAGGCAGGCGACATATGAATACAATTTGTCTGAGCTGCAATTGAGAACTCTACCTTAATAAGAGGGTTATATATTCGTTGTTGAAGAGTTGAAGCGTTGTCACGATAAAATTGGCGTTTTCGCTCCCGGGGTGGCTGCTTTGGACTCTTCAGTGGTGGTGCAGCCCCTTCCACCAGACGCCCAATGAACTCCCTAGTGACATTGCATGCTAGCACACCCCACTCTTGCGCACCTGGAAGGTGCGTCGGTTCCAGCTGTCAGATGAGAGCAGGGTATGCACACATTAATATGCCACCTGAGAAGCCTTCGACCACTCTGTATACCTCTTACGTGCAGTTTGGTCTGACAGCTGAGTGAGTCAAGGCTCCCAGTACAGGCGTTAACAAGGATGACCGAACAGAGCAGCGCCCAGCAGAAGAAACTTGAATTGATGGGTGTTCATGATTGCTTGCTGGTGTTCGTCGTGCCACTCCATTGGCACATGTCACTCCGGGGTCACCACTGTCGGCTTTTGGGGTGCTGTGTAAGCCGAACTTGAAAGTTTGGGAAATGAAAGCAGCTTCAATCTTTTCAGGGTTTATTCTTAAAAGATAACACACAGACCCCTGTTCCTAAAAGAAAAACAATACTATTAGAAACAGGGCAAATTATGATTAAACATCTCTATATGCCTGCACATGTTATACAGGAAGAGGATCCTGCATAAGATAAGCTTGCATATAGGGAGGTTTACAACTGGCCAAAAAGAAAACTTAAGTACTACTACAACTCTCTATGCTCACACATATTTTGCGGGAACCATCATCCTGCACAATATATATGTGCATAGGGAGTTGGTATGCTACCAGAAGGGTAGTTTATATATATCTGACTCCATAAATATATAGTAGCAGTAGAGCTATTATCGTACATTTTTAGAAATTAATTACCTTTAAGGTTTGGGTACATTAGTTTACAAGCCATACCATCAAATACCTAAACATTTACTGGCCTGTCCTGTAGACGACGTGAATGGGTGTGTGTGGTACGGTATACTTTAAAATTAACTACTTTTGAGCATCGGGTATACAAGTTTTTAGAACGCTATTTTCTTTAATACCTACATCCACCGCACACACGGTACCCATATATATATATATATAAATCTAATTATAATCCTATTTGCCTTGCGGGAGAGAGAGGAGAGAGAGAGAGAGAGAGAGAGAGAGAGAGAGAGAGAGAGAGAGAGAGAGAGAGAGAGAGAGTAATAACAATTTGTCTGAGCTGCTATTCGCCACCTTACCAGCATGCACTAACCCTAACATCAATATTTGGTTTCTCTCATATCTAGCTTCGGTAGACGAGCCTACGGCTGTTTATCATAGCTCTAACTTTTCACTTTTTATGCGCTAAATATTCTAATTCACATGCATCACTCCTTTACGCTGCTTCCACTCACCTCAATTAATTAGTTAAATGCCTTTTTGTTACATAAATCTATTGTTTTTTTTATTAATTTTATTAATTGTGCCGCAGCCCTATTTCGAGTTTAATTTTTCTTTTCGGAGGCAGTTTCTCCAGCTCCCGATAGGTGTCGTTGTTATTCATGAGCGCTGTAGTCTTCCGCTCGCAGGCAGGTCACCAATATGAAGGGAGGTAAGTGAGTTGACTTGAGAACCACCTTCAATAGAGGGTTATATATTCGTTGTTGAAGAGTTGAAGCGTTTCACGATAAATTGTGCGTTTCTAGTTTAGCATGTGTATTATTTGGACTCTTCAGTGGTTGGAAGATATTGTTGTTCAGAGTGCCTAGATGTTGAACTTAGTGACCTAGCCGCGAAGCACACCCCCACTGCTGCGCACCTGGAAAAGCACAAGTTATGGGTAGATATACCCGTTACACATGAAACATACAAAATAATATTAAAAAACTTGCGAAAAAAATAATACTTTTTGTACGGTAAAAGAAATAAAAATGTTGCCTGCAGGGTACGTATGTTCCGCGGTCGTAAGCACCAGATGAGATGAAGTGTCTTTGCGGGTGTTCGTTGGAGACGATACTTGTTCCTTCTTCACGACAGGATCACCACTGTCGGCTTTTGGGGTGTTGTGTAAGCCGAACTTGAAAGTTTGGGAAATGAAAGCAGCTTCAATCTTTTCAAAGTTTTATTCTTATCAGATAACACACAGACCCCTGTTCCTAAAAGAAAAACAATACTATTAGAAACAGGGCAAATTATGATTAAACATCTCTATATGCCTGCACATGTTATACAGGAAGAGGATCCTGCATAAGATGAGCTTGCATATAGGGATGTTTACAACTGGCCAAAAAGAAAACTTAAGTACTACTACAACTCTCTATGCTCACATATATTTTGCGGGAACCATCATCCTGCACAATATAGATGTGCATAGGGAGCTGGTATGCTACCAGAAGGGTAGTTTATATATATCTGACTCCATAAATATATAGTAGCAGTAGAGCTATTATCGTACATTTTTAGAAATTAATTACCTTTAAGGTTTGGGTACATTAGTTTACAAGCCATACCATCAAATACCTAAACATTTACTGGCCTGTCCTGTAGACGACGTGAATGGGTGTGTGTGGTACGGTATACTTTAAAATTAACTACTTTTGAGCATCGGGTATACAAGTTTTAGAACGCTATTTTCTTTAATACCTACATCCACCGCACACACGGTACCCATATATATATATATATCTATTATACCTATTTGCCTTGCGAGAGAGAGAGAGAGAGAGAGAGAGAGAGAGAGAGAGAGAGAGAGAGAGAGAGAGAGAGAGAGAGAGAGAGAGAGAGAGAGAGAGAGAGAGAGAGAGAGAGAGAGAGAGACAAGAGAGAGAGGAGAGAGAGAGAGAGAATAACAATTTGTCTGAGCTGCTATTCGCCACCTTACCAGCATGCACTAACCCTAACATCAATATTTGGTTTCTCTCATATCTAGCTTCGGTAGACGAGCCTACGGCTGTTTATCATAGCTCTAACTTTTCACTTTTTATGCGCTAAATATTCTAATTCACATGCATCACTCCTTTACGCTGCTTCCACTCACCTCAATTAATTAGTTAAATGCCTTTTTGTTACATAAATCTATTGTTTTTTTATTAATTTTATTAATTGTGCCGCAGCCCTATTTCGAGTTTAATTTTTCTTTTCGGAGGCAGTTTCTCCAGCTCCCGATAGGTGTCGTTGTTATTCATGAGCGCTGTAGTCTTCCGCTCGCAGGCAGGTGACATAACCCCCCTCCAGAGAAGAGGTCCAGGTAGATTAGTC
>JABUQX010091054.1:0-24662 GCA_015478945.1 Trachelipus rathkii
AGAGTAGAGAGATAAGATGGAATGTTGTCTAAGGTCCCTTAAAAACTAAGACGTTATATGGTCAGCATGGTTTTCTAAGGCCTAGTCAAGTCAATTCTATTTGTCGCTTTCTGTTAGAAGTCTGGAGGCTAAACCTTACAACAAATAAGATAGACAGACAATAAGGTTGCTCGCTAACATCCTTCAAACAGTCGAATATGGGACAAGGGCTTACAGCTTTGCTACGAACAAAAGAAAACATACCCACGCTATGATCGTAGTTTCCACGAATGTTACACAAATATGCAATTAGTGCTTGTGGACAAATTCGAGCAAGGAGTGAAACGGGAAATAGGTCAGTCATACGTATCCATTCTCTGATGAGGGCTAGCATTACTGCACGGGAGTGTTTAACTTCCGGGGTCTACCTAGTACCTTCGCAACCTGTGGGTCTGGTTGTCAAGAAGTCTATAGGTATTTAAGGTTCTGTGGTGCTCCATCCGCCACGGCCCCGAACCATTGGGTTCTATTTTTTCAATTCTTGAATTTTCCACCTATGCCTCGTAAAATCAATACATGTAAGAGACAGATCGTCCTGATCTCAGATTAGTGACAGCGAGCAATGAAAATACCTCCCAATTAAGAAGATTCTTCTATTAGATTCCACTAGTTTCAGCTTATTACGACGCCTGTTTTCAACAGAACTACTATTCCTTTTCTGCTCGACTAGCTGAGGGTTGGTGCTTCGATAGAAGAACAGGACCTAAAGGGCGACCATCGTCTCTGATTTAAAGTTGCACCAAATTGCAGAGTCCTCAAGGCGATACGGTTCAACACGCGTACAAGGTATCCTCAATCGGTCAATCCCTCATATTAACAGCTTTAATAAAATAATATGCTTTATCTTTTGATATCTTCTTATGCTCCTGGCCACTACTTGGGGGTCTATTATGATTTTAATGTAAGCGTCGATACAGAGGTCTAATTCTTCGTTAGAAATAATTGTGGTTCGGCTACTCTCAGCGAGTAATAATAAGCAAATAAACCGACCATACGGAGTAAATTCTTTTTACAGAGTGGCAGAGGCATTTCTTATCAATTTAGTTAAGTCGGTTTGGGTCCCAGGCCTTAGCTCATTATTCTTTATCTCATAACCAAGTAATCGGATTTTAATGTTTTTGAGAACACACATTTATTCTTAATTGGAGTGGGGAATATTGGGGTGATTCGCTTCAATGTATTTTCTCAATTGTAGTCATGTTCTCCTGAGTAGAATCGACAATGTTCGTAACATCAATCACTGGTAAGCAAAAGTGCCCTTGTTTGAAGTATTAATTCGAATCATCTCAATCCATTATTCTTTTAAAACAGGCAACTCCTTTAGTCAAGGTCAATCTTTTGAATTGATAAAGACCTCCATCAAAGTCAAAAAGCAGTATAATGTTTATTCCTTTCATCATCCCTTCAAATGAAGTGGTACTAGTAGAGAACCGACTGATAGCACTTTTTTCAATTCTAGTTTGTATTGTTACGGTATAATGTGCTACTAGAACTTCAACTTTATCTCCAATATATAGGAAAGGGTATAGTTCGCCAACTCATTATATATGTATTTTGCTGTGTATAAGTCCTGATAGCTAATATTCATCTTTAAATAATCGCGTCAGCTTATTCTTTGGTGGACACAACAACACACCTTGAGTTTTCCAAGAGATAGAGCTGGGTCTTAGATTGACTGCCTTAAACTTTCTAGCAAGAGCACGAATTAACTTCTCGATTGAAATATAATTACCGTGTGATATTTCTGTGACAATCTACGGGATTTAGCAGTAATTAGAATAGCAGCATCAGCAAAAAAAGATAAATGTGCAAATCTACTTACTGGAGGTGTTTATTTTTTTAGAGCACTTTTCTTATGATGGGTTTACCAACGACGCGAGTATTATCGTAGTGCTGGCCTTTCATAGTCTCTCCACTCGAGTGATATTTAGTGCTGTTGGATGCTTTAATAACTGTTCTCCTTTACGGATAGAGAACTCCTAAAATAAATATTCAAACAAAGAATTTTCTAGAACTAAGAAGCGTATTCCATGGTAAATCATATTAATTATGTATATTTGGTTTCCAATACGTTTGGTTTCTAGTAAAGAGAGATTTTGACTCGAGGCCCATAGATACTATAATCCTTGATGTTAATTGTCTTTAGATGTTGTAATTATTAGATACGCAGTACCTTTCATACTGTGTCAGAAGATACCAATTTCTGAACTTCCTTACGTCGTTTACATTAAACCGTTAGGTGTTTTTCAGAAGTATCAGATTCTTCTATTCAGTATGCTTATTATTGTACTTGGCAAGTGATCCTTGAGCGAGCACAATACCGCCAAAAAAGCAGCAGTGTGAGGCAGGTTCGCCAGATTGTGTGTAGATTTTTTAAACTTCTAAGCCTCTCAGATAAACACTTAACAAGCCCTAGCAAATAATCCCGTCTTCTTACCAACTGCACCATTTTTTACGTTTTTTTGATTTTTGCCCGATTAAATTGCTTCAGGTCAATTAAAAGAGAAGGAGAGGTAGGTTTTTGGAAATTTGAACGATTGCTTGGAGCTTCCCTTTTTGGCGATCGACAATTTTCCAAAAATATTCATAGATAATACATCTTAAAATGTGCATTTGTGCGTAATTGACCCATTTATGAATGTTTCAAGTTTGTGAAAGTCATTATAGGTAAAACAATTGTAGTATTGATACGAAAAAATGGTTCAAAAATTTAGGTTGGTGAAGAACCTAATGAAAATATAACGTCCGAAATACAATAACTAGACTTCCAGAGTACACAACATTAGAAACACCCGCGACGAAAACTATGTATTTAGAGGTCAAAAAAAGGACTAAGTTTGCTACTGATGTTTTGCACTTTTAAATCAGGTCTGAAAATGAGAGATACTGAATGTCCATTTTTAGGTTGTGGGCTAAAAGGGGGTCCCAAAATCTCCAATATTGGAGTTTAAAGAATACATATTAACTTAGAAATATATGTTTATCTCCTTGGGTAGAATAATATAGTATATTTGTATACTTGGTCTGATAGTTATATATATATAGTATATATGCATATATATAGTAACTGTCACTTATTATTATATATTATATTATTAGTTATATTTGACTCCTAATATGAGTTATATAATAATATATATATATATATATATATATATCTATTATATATATATATTTGGGACGATCTGTTAAGGTTGGCTATATATATATATGTATATATAGGGGCTTACGTCTGGTATATATATAAAGTTTATTTTTATTTCATTATCTATTATTTTTTTTTATTATTTTCACGTAGAGTTTTTTTATTAATATTTATTAATAGTAGTATATATAATTAGTAACCTTATATTTACTATTATATGCGGTTAATTATTGAGCCCGTTTTATAGGTGGCATATTATATAGTAATACAGAATTATAGTTATTTTTAGGCATCTCTCGGGAGTATTTTGGAGACCGTTTATATCTCTTATAGATAATACATACTTCCGTATTATAGGTCAGTCTTATATTATTAGTTTACAGGGTGTCATACCACCACGGCGAGAGAGTCTCTTTCAGCGCGCAGGGGTGGGCCTGCTTGGGCATCTGCCTCCAGAAGTTCAAGCAACCTAAATCAAAGTAAGCGGGTCAGTGATTTGAGCACTAGTGACGTCTCCGTCAGGCTTTGAAAGTAGGGGAGATTTTAAATTTTCAGCAAGGAAACCCAAGAAGATCGGAGTAGAGAATTCTTCCAGAAGAGATTGTGGCAGGAAATGGACGGATACGTCACGCCGGGCGAGCGAACGAGACGTGGACGGTTTACTGCTGTACTAGGTTCAATACAAAAGTCATGTTAGCAGATCAGCAGCTACAACCATAGATTTCGAGCGATGGCGACGTAAAGGTGGAGGTAAGCGGAGTTGATAAGCTCTCCCTCGAGCACCAGCACGTGCTGCGGGCAGCATATTTATGGAGAGAGAGGAGATATAGTGAGCGACCAACTCCTTGGCGCCCGCATAAGATAGAGGGTCGAAGGGAACTGAAAGTAACAGTGATACTCGGTTTTGACTGTTATTAGTCAGTTATTCATTATCTACTCTTATTATATATATTCCTTATCGATTAGTAGCGATATCTAGAATAACGGTATAGGTACAGTATATTAACTTACTATATATAGCTAATTTGGTATATATATAATATATATAATACCTATATTACTCTGATTATTCCTGACCCCTATAATATTATAAAATATGACTGAGCCTTTTGAGGTGCCCATATTCATAGTACCTAATCATAATTTCGTAGACTAAGTCATTATTTACTAATATAGAGTGTTTATATTTATAGTATAGAAATTGGTAGGATATTGTCTCTATATATATAGTTACCACTAAGTGTATCTTCTCTTATATAGTATACCGAATACATATATAACGGTATCGAGTACTCTGATCATTATATAGCTAGACTAGTCTACTTATAGTATAACATAACCTAGCTACGATGTTATCTGTATATATAATAACTATATATGGAAATTATAATACTAGTATATATATATTATATACTACTATGTATACGGCGGCTGGAAAAGTATATAGAGTTATATATATATGTAGGCCTCCCTACCTTATTAGATATAGGTTTATATAATTAATACCCCTATTTATGTATAGATTTCTATTGTAGCTCCGGGCACTTACATTATATATATATATAATATAATAACTAATATATATAGGTATATATGAATATATATATATATAATACCTTTATATACTCTCTATATATATACTATATAATTTATTGTATTCCCGATCGTAGGAGCATCCATTGCCTAGTACTATTAAGCTCGCCTATAGTGGCGAGCCTAGTTAGGACTTATTTACCTTGAGTGTTTAGTTTGTTGTTTATATTATAAATTATATTAATTACTTATATTTATTTATTTCTGTAGAGTGGATCTTTAATGTAAGCACTAATTCTAATTAGATGTATAGATTGACTTACTTAGTAGTTATTACTTAGGCACTTAAGCCTATTTATAGAAGTAATATAATATATATATAGTATATTATATATATATATATTATATAATAAATATATATACATAGTATATATATATATATATATAGATATATATATTATATAGGCCGGCACTAGCTCTGTAGGTATATATATATTATATATATATATAGTATCATATATGATATATATATTATAATATAATACACACATAATATATATATATAGTAGACGCTTAATGAGCGTATATATATATATATGTTCCCCTCCCCTCGGTGTAGCCGGCTGTATATATGTGCACTATAGGTATTATAGCTACGCTACTCTCACGGCTATGCCGATGGTATAGTATATATATACGCCTATTTTATCCGGTGAGTTATTCTATTACTTAGTGATACCCTAGTATACGGTGGTCTATGTTTCATCATACACACATTTATTATATTTATTTATATTATAGGCCTACTATATTTGGACTACTATGTCTCGGTTATATTAACTTATACTTGGCTGAGATTATATTTATATACGATTATCACAAGGTTTTAGGCTGGTTATGTTAGGTATCTATATATTTATATATGTTAATATTAATACATTATATTATAAGTATAATACGTACGAAAATTAAGGACGTATGCCGGGCGGAATATGAGATGATTTATTGTTGCTCGCGGTGCTCGCGTCTGATCGATGGTCTATCACGCTGCGTGATCGTGAGATAGCAGCAATAATAGTTGCATGTAGGCATGACTACAACGCTAGAAGGATGAAGCAGACTTAGTAACGGGGCATACATGCGCTTAGTATATATATATACTCGTTCGCATTTTAAATAAATTTACTATGAAGATAGAGTGAGGAATGAATATATAGAGAGTCAGATATTAGGAAGTGCGTGTAGAGTTACTCACACGCATAGGTGTAGGTGCATTAAGGGCAATGTCAGTATTCTGAAGAACTCATTGATTTGAGATATATACTAAGACTCTTGCAGGCTATATATATATATATTTATATATATATATATATATATTTGAATTATAGTATACCTATTCATCTGTATATTAGTATATAATATTAGTCATCCTATATTAACTAATCTACGGTCTACATACATTATGCACTTTTAGTATACCCCTATTATATAATATATTCCACCTTCTGCGTGTTGGTTATATATAAGTTATTACGTGACTGACACGTTTTACGTATATAAGTATTTATATATTATAATAGGTATATATAGGCTATATATACTAGGTAGAGGCCAGGATGGTGGCTAGGTACGTTACTTTTAGTACTTATTATCAGCTCACTTATTTAATACTATATATTGTGATAAATTATTCTTATTGATTATTATTATATTATATTACCTTGTTTGGGTATTATTATTATATATATATATATTATATTCTTTGACATAACGGAATTATAGTTCAATAGTCCTGTAGCAGTTTCGCACATAAGGATATATAACTATATATATATATATCATTAGGGTAGCTCATAGATATACCTATCTTATCATATTTACTCACTTGTTACCCTGTATGTAGCCATACTCTTATATTCCTTATCTTTTATGGTACTTATGCTGAATCAAGCACTATACTACTTTTCGTGTTTCAATCTTGGGTGGCAGGTGTGTGTGCTATATGTTGTTCTCTTTGGCCTTTAAGAAAGTGGGCTCTGGTTTGAAGTTTATACTTAATCTTAATTTTGGCGTTTATTCGTTATTATTGTTATGATATATGTTATTGTCGTTACGGGATCAATAAGTTGTGTTTTTTTTTCAAATCCTCGTTTTGTTTTAATTGAGAGTTCTATATTGTACCAAAGTGATATTAATCATTTATTCGTTTTTTTCAAATCTCGTTTGGAATTTTAAAAAGAATAGTTTTAGTTTTAATTTATTTTTCATTTCTTTTTTCCTTTTAGTAGGTTTAATAAATTTTAGGAAGTGATGTAAATTGTTTAGTTTAAGTTTTAGTTCTTTCAGTGTTTAGTAGTATATATTTTTTTTAATCTTAAAATACTTATAAACCTCTTATTTAAAAATTTCCCTAGTTTTTCATTTTTTTTTAGTTTGTAGGTATATATTTTCTACCATCGCCTATACTTAAAGTTGTTTAGGTTTCAAGTTGGTTAGTAATTTTAGGAGTGCCTTTCTTAAAACAGTTTGGGCCGATCACTTGGGGCGGTTTACCCGCCGTGTTTGCGGTCCCTAGACCAGTATTTATTAATTTTTATTTTAATGGATTTTACGTGTCTTAAATTTTGAGGTTAGGATAATTAGCCGACACTTGGGGTTTCTATATGTTTAGGTCCTGATTAATTTCTTCTTTGTTTTTGTCTATGTTGTTTTATTTGTGTGTGGGTAGAGTGTGTGTTGTAAGGATGGCATATTTGGCAATAAGTCGTCCGCGGCCTTTCTCTCATTAACTCCTTCAACATCCCGCGCTTTAAAATCTAACTTTGGCCTCTCTGGAATATCACCTATCTAAATCTAACCCTAACCTTTTGCTCTTGTGTCTGAAGACTGAGAGGTTGTAAGAATTTCTAACTCACTCTAACTCGTTTAACCGTGATCTGAACACACAATCATTTAATAATTTCCGTTCTCAAGGGTGGAGTGTGCCTATTGTAAACATTAAGTACTCCTGTAACACGTCTCGTGAATCTCGAATCTCCTAAACTTTGATGTTCTGTGGGCTCAAAATCTTTCTTTCCTCTACTACAATAATCTTGTGTTCTGACTACTGTTCTCCGAACAGAACAGATTTTTCACTCTTTCTTTGAATACTTACTACCTCTCAACGAGACGTGTTATAAGTTCTCCTGTTCTTTGCTTCATTTTTCCAACACCTGAGTGTCCTTCTCTGTTACATTGTGAAGGGGATTTCATATTCCTGGGGGGGGGCGGTGAGTGGGGGTGTCTTAATACACGAAAAGGGGGGCTGGCCGTTCCCCGCGGCCCCAAAAAAGAAAAAAAATGAGGCTTTCCCGGTTCCCTTCGAGCTTGACATCTTTACACGTGGCTTGGGTTTTTTGTTTTTTTGGCCTTGACTTCACCCACACCCCCCGGCGCCACCCCTCTTCGGTAACCAGGTCATCGGTCAGCCCCTGCGACCATCGCACCCACAGCTCGAATACCACCCGTGAGGTTTGTCTTTGCGCCTCGCACCCCCCCGCCCGAAATATGTCCCCCGCCCCTCGTTTCTTTTTCCTTCGGCACTTTGACGGCCCAACTACGACCTCTGCGGGCGTGCGTGTGCTGATCTCGTTGTTTCGCCAGACCTCTTGCGGCCGCTCTCTTTACCCCGGGTTTTCTGCTTCTGCCGCAGCGGCTGTGTGGAGGGCTGGGGGCTGTCGCCCGCTGGTGGTAAAGGGGAAATTGCTTTACTGACAAGTTCGCACGTTTTCGCTCTCCTTGCCTTAACGCATTGGGCCGTCCGTCCGCGGTCTGCGGTTTACTCCGTCGACTCCATTTCTGGCCGCACACGGCACTGCTTTCCCACTGCTTTATTCCCGGCTTCGGGCTCCCGCCTTGCCCTCCAGCGTTGCGCCAGGCAACGTTCCCATCGGGCGCAAAGTTACCGGCGTCTTTCCCACTCCCACTCTCGCTTGCCCGGACATTATTTTAACACTTTCGGCACAGTCGGACCTCGTCACGGGGTGTCGCACTGCACGCCTCGCACCGGTAGGGCGGAAGCGCTCACGCACTTTCGGCTCTTGGTGCGGTTTCGCGCCTTTTCCTTCCACAAGGAACATGGGTTGGTGCGGGGCGGCGGGGGGCCGAGGGGCGCTGTACAATCTTCAGGTTTTTTCTGCACGGCCTCGGGCCAAGTGTATCCTTCTCTGATTGTGACGTTGATGCGTTCAGGGGGCCGGCGCGGGGGACTGGGGAAGCAGACCGGAGGGGGGGGGGGGGACGGGGGCGGGGGTACAATGTCTTCTGTATAAAACCGTCCACTCTTTCGGTAACGTTCCACCCCACCCACCCCCCCCCCCCTCCCCTCCCTCCTCCCCCACCCCTACTGATTTTTTGTTCCGTTGTATCGGACTTATTGTTCTCGTGACTGCGTGTCTTTATTTTCTTTCGTAACTCGACATCCAAGATCCATCTGATAAAATAGATAAAACAATAGAAGGTTTCCGACCCCTACTCACGGGGCCCACGGGAAGACAACTTTTTCGTATCTATGCTCTACTTGTCAAGTGTATCTTGTGCTGACATAGTCCTAAGAAAAAAAACCCCCCCCCCCCGGAGCGGGGCTTTCTTATCTGTTCATCCCGGGGAACAGCTCTTTGGTGTCAGATGGATCTAACTTTCTCGTCTGCGGAAAGGCTAAAAGGAATAGGAATTTTTGAACCCGAAAGTCAAGCCTAATAGCGCAGAGCGAAAGAGGTCTCTCGAAATATGTAGTTATTGCGAAAGAACTTATTATAATCTTCCTAATACTACCATGATCTTAGGCACTAACCTATTAAAATAATAATATAAGTACCTTTTTTCTAAACTATTGAACCATTGATAATCAAAATAAAATTGATTATATAAATAAAAAAAACTAATGTATCCACTGACTGTACTTAAATATCTGTACAATTACCCACTTCTGATACAAATATTGATCTGAATTATTTTGATAAGTATAAATAAATTAAAAAAAAGAGTTTTTGGTGATCAGAGTATTAAAAATTACTAGAATCAATCATACGGAATTTTATTTTTTTTAGAAAATTGGTACCCCCTAAAGTAAACAAGTTCCTGCATTACTGTATTATTTTATTGTATTCAAAATATTTTAAATGTCATAATTTATTACGATGCTTCTGAAAAATATAAAACCTTATCTCAAATTAGACGAGTGCGCCCTCCCAGTCTATCTGACGTAGTTAGTCTAGTTTTAATATATTACGTATTATTAATTAGAAATATGTAAGGTACCTTGAGCTAAATCAGTCGTAAATTTACTAAATAACGCCCTTAATACTAACTTATCTAACTTTCACGATCTATTTATATTATCATATATCTAGTGTGTGGGCAATCGGGTTTAGATTATATACTATACTATGTTCATAGTGCTACTAAAATTTCTTTCCCAAAAATGACCATTTTAGGGGACATGTTCAGAATTAAACTATAAAAATAATTTACAACCATTAGCCGTACTTGTTGTTGCCATGTGCCCTTTCAGTATCGATATGTAGAATAATATAGTAGAGAAAGGAAAAACTGCGCTAGTACATATATTATATACATATTGTACTAATGTTATAGTATTTGTCTAATGAACGTATCATATAAATTATAGGTGAAAGGAAAAATATTACTATCCATAACAGAAATGTATGCAATTACTTATGAAACAGGTATGTTGAGACTAAATAGCCTAGACATAGAGATCACGTCATGCGAGATATCTGTAACGACAAAGCAAGATCATACGCAATATTATCTACAGTAAGTAGATAATTGGCAAGTTGATTAATCAGGAAATAATCATAGTACTATAAATAAATTAGGTTCATGATAATAATGAAACATAGCGATAACAATGTACTAACAGACACATTGGACATACCAAGCTCCGATAGCTAAATCAGAATATTCCGTATATCTTTTAGCTAGTATATAAAAAAAAAATAATATATAAATAAGTACTGACACCTATACATAGTAAGTCCTGATACGCTTAATCATTTATACACTCATCAATAATCATACGTACAATTCCAGACGTATCCCCTAAAATCATACATAGCGTAACGTGCTATTTAAATAATTTTCCATTTCCCACGTAACGCTAATCCTTCCTCAAGCTCTTAAGCGTTATCGACCATAGGGGCTAATAAATCATGAGATGCATTTTCCCAAATCACTCGACATATCCTCAGTACCCTTACCTCTATGATTACATAATCTGCAGAACTACAATTGCCAAAGATAATCTCATTTACTACCTAATACTAATAAATATTTGAATCAGGATCACATGATATCGGAGTTACCTATCAACTTTAATAAGATCGTTCTCCAGGTTAAATGCTTGATAGCAAAATTCATCTAGCTGAATAAAATTAAGGCCTCGAAGGTAAAATTATATATAATAAGTAATACTATACAACCTATATAATTATAACTATTATATATATTTATATAACTATTAAATTAATAAGCATATATATACTATTAAATATTAATATACCTTAATATATAATTAATACTATATATATTATATAGACTATTATAATTAATGATTTAGTTGTTATTTTCATGCTTACTTTGCATCAATAGACTGCGTCAGACATGCTATAGCCTCATCCTATAAAGGTACTAGTACGTTAGACCATAGACAATCGTTAAATATGAAAGTAATCCAGAATAAGTATAATACTATATTTACTCCCATTAACGCCTCTAAAACACACAAATAAACCTTCTTCTGTAATAATAATATATTAGTAATATGAATTATCAAGACATAATATGGTTACGGTAAAGATATGATCACCTAGACTTACCCGCTACCCCTCGTTATAGTATATATCCATCATATATAGTTAGTACAGCTAATACTTACGATATCGCAATCAGGTAATAATACCTATTCAACCTTAGCAGCTGAGCGACGATGGATGAGAACGATCTATGATCGACTGCTACCTGATGACGTATGACAGATTGACGATGGAGAATGACGATGTAGCGACTGACTTGCATGTCGCACGCATTATACGCACAAATCAGTGTGACGCATCGCGATGAACTTAACACATAGACCCTTACAATTCTTACCACGCACATTTCTTCCTCTCTACTCTCTCTCTTCTCTCATCTTCTCCTCTCCTTCTCTCTAGTTAGCGAATACTAGCCAACTAACATTTTCTCTTACGGCAAATATAAATTGTTCCTATTTTTAATACTAGACGCCTAATAACCCTTTTTATCTTCTTTCTATCCCCAGTACCGGTCTCGTTACTTCCATAATCATACCCTAATTCAATCATTACCCACTTAATGAATTTCCAAATCCGATTACTCCTGTCTTAACAACGACCTATACTATCATATCTTTCTTTCTCCATGTACTTACATACAATTATTCTATAGTACTTCACATAACTTTCCCTATTCTCCCTCCTTATGTACTCTCAGTATTAATCCTATTCTATCTACTCACTCCACTACAACTCTCAATAACGATTGATCTTAGCTTACTATTCATACAGATTTGATCAGATAACTCCTGTATAACATCGTCAGCTACTCACTTTCCTTCCTAGCACGAGACTTATATAGCTATGAGAACACTACCTAGTATATACGAACATTGAACTTTCATGATGCTATCGACTTACCTAATTTGTCTATCATTTGTATTTTCATATCATTGTCTAAACTACCCTAGCTCGATACATAAAAGTATACACAGGATTTATGCACAAATAATACAATTTCATCGCTAATGAACATAAGAGAATAAACCCCCCACTTAACATTACGACCGCTTCTTAACAGCAATTAATATCATCGCGGCCATCTCTCCCTCCCCGGATCGGAAACGTGTATGCCACAATTGATCCAAACACTTGTTCATGCAATTACTATGTCTCTAACACCTGTTCAAATTACCTATCAGCACCTTACTCACACTAATAACTTAGTATACCTATTTAATACTTATAACTAAACAACAAATAATTAAAAAAATACTAAAATACTTAGAATATTGAATTAAAAAAAGTTTTATAATACATTTATCCACATAATCATTTTTAAAATATTGCTAATATATGATACAAACCTTTCACACAACTATTTACATACAACTAAATACCAGCTTAGCGTAGCTAGACATCCTAGCTCATCAGCTATTCTCTCTTAATACTATATCTCTATATACACTAAATACCCCTAATAATTATATAACTTCTAGACTAATCCATATGTCTCAACGCATAGCTCACCATCACAGACTATAGCATCACACTGAGTAGTAGTCATATTTTCTACCGTCATCTATCATTATGCCTATTCAACTCTTACTCTTATCATATATTACCTATATTAACATATATATAACGTATTTACTATTCAACCCTACCTATTGTACTAACGTACTATCTCCTATATGACCAATCTCTCTAATAATGTCATAAACAACTCTTATCAATTATAACTACTCTTATCAGCATTATAATCCCTCAATAGAAACCCCAATAATATATACTCTAGATATAAATACATCACGGTAATTAGTCTTACCTCCCACTTAATATCTTACCACCTTCTCATACTTAACACTTGCTGCTTCTATTCTAAATCTAAGCTCCAACTCTACACAGCCTCACCCACACACTATATCTATGATCTTACATATATACTACCTCATGTTACTACTAATATATAAATTATGAATAAACCAAGGAGACATAAACTACACTCCATTGAGAGTTACATCTATATAATCCAAGCTATAGATAATACTAAACCTAATCACCCTCTAACATACCATTTATTCGTACACACACCTCACTATCGTCATACAATACCTATATTAATTATATAGTAGTATAATATATATATAATATATAAATAGTATATATAATTACTACACTATTATATATATATTTATATGATATTATACTTAATATTGAGTGTCAGACACACTGTATATATCATAAACTTATACTATGTATTAGTATATATATATATTAATATATAATTATTAATATTATCCCAACAATCTATTATAAGTGATCTTATTACATTAATTAAGCTCCAACCATAATTTACTATATACACTAGGCTATTATACTATTCTGCTCAGTATGCTCACACTCTCGCCAATATTCAATTGCTCCATCTTCGATATTCCAACACTCTATTATATAATCCTCTATATGATTTATGCACCCAACTCTCAAACCGCTATATTTAACACGACGACTACTTACTAATAGTTACTACCTACTCAGATCTAGAGCCTATATTAACTACTATATACATCCTAGAAGAGACTACTCATCAAGCTTACATATTAACCTATATTCGTATCTATACTTCGCTTCAACCATCGTCCACCTACTATATTTATTCATACTTATATTTAATAGTTATATACCTTATATACTATTCATATCACCTACTATTATAATTCATAGTAAATATCCTTATTGTAACTCTCTACTTACTCATACTTAGATGAGATCACACGAGTCATTCTGTACTCTGATATGAATTGAATAATACAGATTGATGCAGAATATAATGATAGAGAAGTAGAATACTTATATTATATAGTGTTTTATCATCTTTATACTAACTCTTCATCTTCTCCACTCAGTTTCAATTTATGCTCCCCGCCCCTCCCCCTCCTCTCCGACCGCAGACGCACGGACCCCGAGCAGCCCGACGCAAGCCCCTGCAACGCACGCAGAACCCGAGAGAGATTGAGGAGGGGCGATGGCACTGTAGTGTTCCTCAGCTCAAAACAACAGGTTTGTATCTAAGAGTTGTGCGTCATCGTGCCATACCAGACTCTTACGTAATTCTATTCTTTGTGCACGATACTGGCCGGATTTCTCTATTAAGGCCGTCACCACAATCTTGTGAAAATTTCAAACTACTTTATTTTGGATAAATACTTAACTTCTTTCATATCTCCTACTCTCTAAAATTCACTCTTTCCAGACTTTCCTAATTCCCCCTCGACTGGCTCTAATGTCTTTCGTATAGCACATATACATTCTTAACTAAACATAAATATAGTGAATTGTCTGTAGACCTTATATCCACATATACTAATCGGTTGACAAAATGGCTCAAAGAGCTGGGAACTTTGTTCAGATTGCAGATATTTTTTCTTATTGCTCAGATTACTTCAGTTATTATATTAAAGTCTTATCGCCCCCGAAGGCATACTGTTTCTCACATTTGGCCGGTGATAAAGTTCCACTCATCCTTGGTGATTTAGAGTTAAGCCAAGCTATAAGGCCTTATAATACACTAGTCCCTAATACTTTCTGACTCCTTGACCCTCTTTTCTACGGCCGACGTGGACAGTTGGTGGTGCTACCATATCTCTTTCTATAGATATTACACCGGACTAGTTTGCTATAGAGAATTGACTCTCGAGCAATTTACCTCCACACTACGTCGCCCTCGTAGCAAAAAAAGAAGTGCCTTGTTCTCACATGAAAATGTTGTGAAAACTGGACACTCAAGGATCACTCGTTCTGGGTGTGCCTCCTTCTTTCCAGCGATAATCTTTGTGGAACTCCTTGCCTACTTCTTAATTTCCCTGCAATATATTCAATCATTCCATCAATTTAATGTACCGGCGAGTCTGTGTCCACGAGCTGATTGCAACAGTTGTCTGATGGTGTACAATGTTGTGGTGTCTTTTTCATGATCTCTACCTGATTTATTAATTGCGTTATTACTATGTATAGAGCCTTTACTCTTCTTGCTATAATCTTAGATGAACCTAGTAATACTACATCATGATGAATATAATAATTAATGAGTAATTAAAGATGATAATTTAATAATAATAAATTATAATAATTAATAAAATTATAATATTATTAAATTATTAATAATTATATAAATAATTAATGAAT
Source organism: Trachelipus rathkii (assembly GCA_015478945.1). Lineage (NCBI taxonomy): Eukaryota > Metazoa > Arthropoda > Malacostraca > Isopoda > Trachelipodidae > Trachelipus > Trachelipus rathkii. The sequence goes on from JABUQX010091054.1 coordinate 15,700, forward strand.
AAATAATATTATTAATAATAATAATAATAATATATAATAATAAATAATAATAATATTTAATAATAATAATAATAATAATAATAAGATATACGCCTCGTATGTCAGTAATGAATCGTATGGTATACGCCCGTACTCTCATGCGCTAGATGCTCCACAATGGCGCTATGTTATTATTAAACTAATCAGCGTAGCTATAAGTTGATACTATAAGAATTTTATGCTTTTACCTGTACCGAACAGAACTTAAAATTCGACTGTCATAATCACGTGTGAGAATCCCACTGAGATTATTGGGTAGCTATCCGTTATTAGGCCCGTAGCAGACTTTTCAAACTAGTTACATTAGTTGGTGGGGGCAAACTGATTAGAGGATCTCCCAGTGGTTACCCTCTGCAAAAGTAGTAGTATAAACAAATACGTATTTAATTAACAGCTTAAGTATTTATAATAATAAATTATAATAGATAATAATAATAATATAATAATGAATAAATAATAATAATAATAATATATATAATTAATATAAATATACATAATAATAATATAAAATAATAATATTAATTAATAATAATTATTATCAATGTGAAAAATGATAAGTATATTTAATTTAATAGGTAAAAATCGGTAGTTATGACATTTAGTTTCTGTGGTGTCCGTAACGATTATATACTAAATAGTAGTTATCATAGTTTGGACTGTTGCTATAATTAGTCACACCAACTATTATATATAATATATTGTCATACATCATAATAATTAATAGACCACGTATACTATTTGCTCATAATGCATAACATACTATATAAAATTTAGGTCATACACTCTAGATAAGAGTATTTCATATTGAGTATGTACAATGCTATTATAGTAATCATAGGTACGGTAGAGTATAGTAATCCGTATGATAGGGATGAGCCATGATCTATTCTACATTATCAACTAAATATCTTTTGCTCTCCCCGTCTTTATAATCCCACATTAAGACTTGCTGTCATGAGTATCGTTTGCTTGGCTTTATTTCTAAGCAATTCGCATGTTCAGCATCGTAATTGACTCAGTGCGCTGATAGTCATGTGCATGAGAACGAGAGATTCTCGCCTTCTACCCTCTGTCGACGTCTCTCTGATTTTCATCAGGCTAGCTTTAAGCATACGTTGCAGGCCGCGCAAATGCTATACAGTCATATCGGCAAGTACGACTAGAATGCGGAGCAATTTCAATCAAAACTCGCCACAAAGTGCAAGCGTAACATCCTTGGCTCTCTAGCTGACAAAATGTGTCTACTAGAGCCTGACTCAAAGAACCTTCATAGCAACGTCCATGTAATTAAATGCCCGAGTATCCTACCTACTATTATTCGAACATCGCATTGTATACGATATAGCTAATTTTCCTAATCTAGAAAAGGTCAATCAACATTATACTAGCAACTCTACCTACTGTCCTTTCTTTAAACTTCAATAATACCCTGTGAGTTACATCATTCTGCATTTCTATCTACTCGACTTGATGTTCATCTCGCTCTCAGTTTTTTAGCTTTCCTACATGCACAACCTTGCACATAAAACGTACGTCTGGCTACCCAATTCACCGAATCGTGAATGTATCTGAATAGCACCTCTGATAAATATCGTACTCGAACAGATTAGGGGAAGGCGGCATGTGCCGCGCGCCCCCTGCACTTGATGCCAATTTCTCCCGACTCCCTGCTTGAGTGAACTGACTGTAGCTTCGCTGCTCATCCCCGCCCTACTCGTGTATCAACTATTACTCTCTATAATGATCTCAATACAGCATAACTACTTATCCCTCATGTTGGAAAGCTCGTCTACAATGTTATTCCAATAACTAATCTAGAATAAAAGGATTGCCGCATGTCGTATATAGATATAACTTATTATCTTCTAATGTGGACATGATCACTGCTATTACTTACTAAGATCTTGAAACCCTTCTCAAAATACTCATACTTCTTAGATCATCGATGGAATACATCTATTTCCGTATCTGCAGTATACGGCTTTCGAGCGCTTCGAGGAGTATCTAACTGCGAATATCTTATACTCATATTCTATTAACCTAGATTTATAATGTTTTTTCCTCTTAGGAACACGGGTATGAGACATATCTTTAGCTGGTGGCGCTTGACTATTTCGAAATGCATTCTGAACACGGGTTTGTGCAAGTGTCGTTCCGAATGCTCACCAAGTACTCTCCTTCCTTATTGTACGTTTCATCCTTCTCTTTGCTTAACTTTATGTACTAGCTATTACTTCATAATCGTATCAATGTCGGCTATTTAGTTGTATTGGTCAGATTATCTCTATATTTCTGTCAAATAGTTGATGATATGATATTTAACCTCTAGTGATATATGGTTCTATATTTAACTAATACTACTTTATAATTCCTACCTTTTATGATCTTAAATATCGTGCCTTATTTACTACACTTGCACCTATCTAACACTCTATGCCCTCTATACAGTATACAGTAACGGATAGACTTAGACACCTTCATATTCTTCAACTACATTTCTGTTTCTAGAATTCTGCTCCCTCTTATTACTTCTAGAATTGCCTACTCATTCTTATCTTTTCCAATTCTAAATTTTACTTCAGCTGATCTGTATATAGTATTAAGCATTTCGAGTTATTATATGTAGCCTACACCTTCGTCATTCTCATCCTTTCCGCCTGTGATACTGACAATTTCTTATAAATAACGCACCATCTCCTAACATATCCTACCTGTCTCCAATTAGCACCCTGATCATAACGCTTTATCTATCTCTTCCGATAGTTCTCCCCGCGTCTTCATCCGATGTTAGACAATATACATTTACATCCTTGCCTCCTCAAATACAACACAAAAAATGCTCTTCGAACTCACATCCACAAGAGTCATTAGGCTAGTGTGGCCGCTCATCCGATACGTCCAACTGCTTAGCTCCTCTGTATACCTAGTACCATGACGAGATCTTCTCTTTTCCTTCACTCCTTAGCTCCCCGTATTGCTCCTAGATCTACCCTTTCACTCTCACCAGGACTGCAATCATTCCGCCTATGAAGTATTGCACCATATTCTGCTCCGCTCACTATCTGGGGCGGGAGGTATCTCTAGGTCTTCAGCCGCGTATCTCATCTCTCCCCGACCAGGTGTCGCAGCTCCAATACATGCCGCCACATATACCGAAATATACGCGTCCTACTACACACAGTCACTCAGCCCTGACTTACTCCATAGTTCACTATAACCTTCTATCTTTGCGCGGCGCTGTTGGTCTATCTTATGTCCAATCCTTGTCTAATCTATAACTCACCTCACTATCAGGTTTATCTGCAAGCGGTCAGGTGCTCTGAGTGGCACCTGTATCGACTCAGTGTCACTCGTACCACCTATACATACGTTCCTGTCTGTAGCACTAAGAGTAGTAGTCGCTAGCGTCGGTGTACATACTGCGCACAGATTACATGTGTATTGACCTCGCCTTATGACTAGTTGATATAACATTATAGCCATTGCTAGTTCGACTTATTCTCGGTATATATATGTACGAGTACCTGAGGCAACAGGGGTAATGCAACGATGTCGCACTATGTTCCACATCTTCAACCTCCGTTTTCCCATGAGTATGTGAGTATCGTCTTGCTCTCACTAATCTATGACATGATCACCGTGTTTCTTACTGCGAATCCTTAAACCTCACTACCACTACTTATTATTACAAAGAGGATTCAAACTGCTCCGTCTGTTTCAGTACCTCCCCTCAAATTTCATGTCGTATATTCTTGCTGCTCTTCATCGCGTGCTGATACTTTCTGCCACTCACCATCATACACTCGTCTGATCCATTTGACATCTTACCTTTATACCATCTCGTCAAAGTGCACACGCCTTCCGAGTTCCCACTATAAACATCTCGCAAGACCATTCCTTTGAGAATCACCCAGTGAGTGCAACTCGCAAGTGTCAGATTATACGCATAGCAACTGGATCTGAACATATCATCCTCAGCTGCAGTTCACTTCTTACACTCTCTGAGCAATACCAGTTTCAACATTTAAGTCGCTTTTTATATGCTCACTGAATCACATCGCTAGAGCTCACTCCTCTCACCCCACTCCCCCTCATCACGCGACAACAGGAAGAACCCGAGCCCAACAGATACGTAAGCTCCCGCGAATGCAACAACACCCACCACTTCTTGTGGACCTCTTCGACTTCCGCTCTATTCACGTTACACTCTGTCTGACAATTAATATATATAATTCATTCAATTTCTCTAAGGTACTACAGTCATCGATGATTCGACCCACTACTTCATATCTTAAAGATCCACTCTTCCATCGACTCTATATAGCTTCTCGACTCGATATCATGAGGTATGCCTAATCTCACTTCCCTATCCCCCTCTACTACATCCACTTTACCACCACCCCAAGTACACCAACAACATAATATCAATATATTTACTAATGGCAGCCACAACTCGAACTTCATTGATTCACCTAGTTTCGCCTACATAAAAGTGTAATACTTTTGTTCTACAAAAGCGGTACTAAAATACCCTACATGGCCATTATTATCAGAAGATATATTACCTCTCGTCTATATACATCTCTCGCTACTGTCTCCTATCTCCTCTCTCAACAGGCTTATTCCTATGACATTCCATTACCCAATCTGATAATTCTATACCATGATTATCTACCTAATGAACTACTATGCAGAGAAAACCACCGCCCACCGATGCGATCACGACCTAATCTCCTAGCTACTTTATCGCACATACCATTATTCATTCCCTGTGAGCCTAAAAGATCTAATAGTTAGTAATTAGGCAGCCAACCCATAAACTCCATATCTCAGTATCACCTTAAAAGATCGATCTCTTGTTGAGCCCCCAAGTACAACACCTCGTAAATACTTCCTTAACTCGAACTCGGAGCTTGTATACACTTTCTTTTCAAGGTATAAGGCATCATATTTCTATAATCCCATCCACGAACATTTAATCTTATTTGTCGCTAACCACTATGTCCTTGTGTTTATATCACATAAGTTCATGTTTCTACATAGTGATACTAGCTAATCTTTAAATATAACAATAAGTCCTGTCCCTCATAGTGATTTAATAACTAAGAATTACAGTTAGTGAGTCTCTCCATATACTATTCTCCTATTAGATCAGCGTACCTCCTTAAGTACAAGTGAATAATATAAATAAATAATTAATATGTTGTACCACCTATTTTATCAGTACCTATTAAATTTAAATAATATTCTATGATATTAATATTAAATCAATTTTATGATTAATATATATATAAATATATAACATATTAATATATATAATATATAAACATTAATAATTATATATAATATTATTATTATTAGAGTATATCGTTTAAAATTTTTAATATATATACAAGAATATAAGCTACAGGAAAATATATATAATATTATCAATTTTGTTTTGGTTCTACTTTTTAGATAAAATGTAAAAATAAAACCAATCATAATTTGTATAAATATATTTTATATTAATTATAATTTTATATAATATATATATGAGCATAATCCAATTAATATATAGTAACTCATAATGACCATTATTAACTATTATAACTATCATCGTGACTTTAAATTAATAATGACTCTACAAATATTTTTGAATTTAGATATTTTTAAATACTCAATAAAAATATACCTCATCTAGATAGAGGTAATATCCCTCATACTATTAATATATGATGCAGTGAAATACTGGTGTGAATCTCTACTTCGCCGTATATAAGTAAGAGAATCTTACTGAGTAAGATGATTAAGTGATACTATAAGAGCCACACTCATCCGTAGCTGATAACGAGAGTGCAGAGACAAGCCCACACCTACATTATCGTACATTTAATAGTAGACCTAAGACTCACCGCCACTGCGAATAAACACCCCAGCCTAATATACCCAGTACTTAGTACCTAGACTACCGTACGCAGACAACCCGTTAGTACGTGATTGTCCATCCTCACATATTTATGCTTAGCCTATATACACTATATATTTTATATATTAATATACTAGTATATCTGAGAACGAAGGAAAACACACCTCGGAAGGATGGGTCAATAAAATTATTCGGTACCCTACGTTCCGTGATATATACAAGGAAATGTGATAAAACCCTTCTGTTTGAATAAAATCTCGTAGCGATTTATTGTCCTGGGATGCCTATCAATGCATAAGTTAGTTGATGTCTTAACCTTTTTTTGCTGTGCGAGAGAAAGACAGTTGAGTACTGAAATAATTAAAGTTGGAATGGCAATATGTGTTTCCCGACAGCAAGTATCCGTGTTAGCTACTATAATGTCTTAGACTTGTATTACATGCACTGAAGGATCATATGTTGACACTGTGTATAAGTACTTTTGTATATGTTGCTGACATGGCAGTGATCCCTAAGTTCATTATCGTACTTAGAAAGGCGTTGGACCGCATAGGCGTGGAAGAGATCTATTTGTAGATCTTTGTGGTGCGGCTATTAACGCGGGTTTGGAGGCCTTAGCCCTTTTCTGATGTCTGTAACTGTTCGGTAATTCCTCCTAAATGGATGAAGTATACTATATCCAAAAGGCACTATGGGCGCACATTCTCTCGCAAGAGAAAAAACACATGTGCCATAATTGAACGCATGAATTAGTAGCGTGGTTTGAAAGTCACAATATTCATGATCGTGGCGCTCGATCTCGGATCAAGGGAAGGCTCTATGCGAGATGCTTAATTTTTAGTGTATGGTTATGCACAACTCCGATGGCGCGATTGGAGAAGGAATTGAAAGTAAAATAAATGGCCTACCGTCACAAAAAAATACGGCGTCTATGTTTGACTTACGAGTCTCATGTATGGCTGCAGCTAGGGCAAGCAGTAAAAGAGAACGTTCTGGACGAAATAGCTTCAGTGAGATGATTGGTCGATAGATCGCAAATCTGCTTCCACAGCGAACGCCACGACCACACGGAGAACCATTTGAAATTACTTTTAGTGTGTAATGTGGGAGAAAGAAATCGATACTGTTCCAGAAAGAGTTGAGACCATTAGGCAATGTGCACCAAGAGTTATAATGGACATATGCGACTTAAGAACTTATGACCCTTTGCCATCAAGGAATCGCCTATTTATACACGAGAAAGTTCAAAACCGAATCAATATAGGTAATACCACATTGAGACACGAAAGTCCCTAATTAGCATCCAGAAGGCACGACAGCCTTGCGAAATACCCATACATTCAAAGCCAAACGTATAATACAGACGCGAAACAACAATGCACAAGTACTTAATGTATTGGGGTCTATGACAGATTGGAATAGCAGGAGGAAATGATGACAACGAGAGCCCGGTGTTGGAGAGACGAGTATATTGGAACTGGTGAGAGAGGACATATGAGGAGGAAGATCTTCCGATTGTGCAGAAAAAGGTATTATAAAGTGCAGGCACGGAGAGGGAGGAAGAGGAAATGGGAAAACTAAAAAGGATGAGGTGGAGGGATCTGATGTGAGAGAGCAGATTGAAGAGTGAGAGCATGACCAAATGAGAGTGGACGGGGGAAAGTTTACGATTGATCGACGGCCCGAATGGAGTAGCTTCGCTGCAGATTAGCTGACAGGTGATACGCTACAGGAGGATAGTGAGAGAAGGTGGGAAAGACTTAGTATATAATATATATATATTATATATAGTTATATATATATATATATATATATATATATATATAGTATATATATATATATATATATATATAGTATATATATATATTTATTTATATATATATATATATATATATTATATATATATATATATATATACGATATATAAATATATATATATATATATATATATTTATATAAAATATATATATACTATATATATATATATCTATATAGGGTTATATTATATCTATAGTAGATAATAGAATACACTCGACATTGTACTTACCTATATAAGAACACTAGAAATTACAAGAAGCAGTGCCACATGGCGTTCAGCGCGGGGTGCAGTGAATCCAGGGGGGGCACTTGCCCCCCTAATTCTTGACAAACCTAAAGAAATTATGAACCTTATATTGTTTGCCAGACGGCGTTTTTAAGGGAAATTCTGCACCCATTAAACAATCTGAAAAAGATACGTAATCATAGATAATCTGAAAGTTCACGATTATGTCAAATATGTAATAACTAACTCATTTTTTCTTGGGTTTTATGGGTATGGTATGGTTTTCATATGGCTTAAGTCATACTAAGATCTGTGACTTTTATACTGCTGGATGTCTTCGACATATTTCTCGATAGAGACTTTCAGCTATGACAACCCGATTAGCATTGGCGGTTGGACAAACTTTATAACCCACTCAAGGATAGCGATGTATTGCCGTTATACACACTTAAAAAACAAATTGCCAGAATAGCCCCAATAAAAGGGAAATATCCACTTATGTCAATTTTGAAAAACCATAATTGGTATATATACACCTAGGGAATCATTATTATATATATATAGGTATTATATATATATTATAATATACTATATATATATAGAGTCAAATTTCTTTCTTTATATATTAGTATATCCCGTAATTTATTTTACATTTTATTAATATATACCTATATAATTATTACAAGCGCCCCATCTCCAAAGGAATCGATTCCCTATACCTTATATATACTCATTAATATATATATACTATATAGGCTAAGTATATATATATATATATTATATATTATATACTAATTATATACTTATATATACTTTTAGTTACTATTATTATATTTAAATAATCCATATTGGATTGCTTCAACTAAACTTTGCCTCACCCCCTCACTAATTGAAATCCTGCCTACAAGACACCATATTATATATATATTCGATCATATATATATCACCCGACCCTTACTATTTTCAGGTATT
>JABUQX010091055.1:0-12500 GCA_015478945.1 Trachelipus rathkii
GCACACCTAGAACCGCAGAATACTAAGGTTACCAATAAGGGTCACTTAGGTATGTCACTCAAAACCGACAGATAGTACAGATAAGTAAAATGGTGGACATATTATATGGAAACTCTCTAGTTTATTACTATGCTATAAGTTTATTTGGCGTTAATGGTAATTCATAACTAATTAATAATATTAATATTTTCACAATCATAGTAAGAACATTAACCAATAATCAAAATGTGCGCAAATAGATATTTTATAAATTGTCTTAAGCAGTCCTTATACACTCAAGTTAGATAAATTATTAAGAGAAGATACATAAAATTAGCTATTATCATTGAGAAAGTAAATGAGTGAGAGAACTAATTCACTATAACATTTGAATAACTAACACAAGAGACACATTATATATAATAGTCTAGTAACCAAACATCAATACAAATAATACACACAACCTTCAAATCTAACATACACACACACATCAACAGTAGGTATTTAAGTAGTAGATATATGTGATCTGGTAATGAAATACAGCACACACAACCAGATATGCTTACACGTTGCTAGAACAGATATATGTATGGGTGTAGTTGGGCTAGGGTGGTGTGTTGGTTGTAGTGGGTGAGTGGGTGTGTGTTAGTTGTATGTGGTGTGTGTGTGTGTTGTGTGTAGTCGTATATATGTGTATGATAAGTAATACCAAAGTGTAAATGGAAGTAAAATTATTATGATGTATAGCTTTTAACTTATTATATATACTATATTAATGTTAGTGAGATAATATATAGTATATTAGTGTATATAGGATGCTAATATAGTGTTGTTATTATATAAGGAATGGTAATGTGATTATTATAAGGTGTTATATAATATTATATTAGATTATAGTATGTTATAATATATAATATAATATGGAAGTAGTGTATTGATTTATTATACGGTATTATTATTTTAGGTAGTTTTATGTTAATATAGTGTTAGTTATAATAGTTGTATGATTTATAATATAGTTGTTAATTAGTATTATGATAGTAAGTATGTTTTAGTTAATTAGTAATATAATTATTAATATATAGTAATTAATAATTATGTTAGGTTTATAGTATTAGTGTTGGAGGCTCGAATTAAATAGTTATATGGAGGTATATATATATAGTTTATAGTTGAGTTTATATATTATATATATAGTAATATATAGTATGTTTAAGAGTAAACTAAATTAGAAATCCAAATTTGTGTTAGCACAAGACTCCAAGAATTAGTGTTATATATAATATATATTATATAAATATATTAATATATTAATATATATATATATATCTATATAATATATATATATATATATTTAATAATATAATAATAAATATTATATATTATTATTATAATAAATATATATATTAATACATATATAGTATATATATAATATATAATATAATATTATATATAATTATTTTAATTAACTCGTATATCTATACTATCGTACATTATATTACGGAAGATATATAATACTTACGCCCTCTAGTGTCTTATAGACATAAGTAGTTTCTCAGAGAGTTGTGGTGAGTTTTGGCCGGGTCTTTTATTGTGACTTAGTGTGAGAAATTTGAAAGTATAATTAATCAAATAAATAATATTTATTCTATAATATTAGTTGCTTAGACTTGCTCATGTGTAGCTGAGATTCTTGCAGATGAATTGACAGTAAAGCTAGACCTGTAATGCGATCCTCTTTATTATATAATTCACATATCTAGTTTCATCATATTCAAAACACTTATATATATCTCAGTATATATATAAATATAATTAATATTTTTCTACAAAATAAAAATATATGTATATATTTATATTATTATAATATAGTATATTAAGTATATATTATAATATATTATATATTAGTTACTGGTATATAATAAGATAGTTATAGGGAATATACATAGGGTAAATAGAAATATAAATGATCTATAATACTCACTCTGTGTATAAGTTTAGTTATCGTATATATAGAGAATTTATTTTTTTCTTAATATTATATGTAGAAAATAATTCTTCTTGCTTAGTCTCTCTGTGCTAGGTGGATAAGCAAAGAGATGATCTGATAAGTTAAATCACTCTGCTAGATATTTCACGCTGAGTTAAGTAGAATTTTTTAGAATGGGTATTCCTCTATTAGTATTAATTGAGGTCCTACAATCTTAGCTCGGCATAATGTGGATCTTTCTCATCTTTCACGGGCAAGAATTATTAGAGAGGTGAAGTAGCTAGTTTTTTGTTGTTTTTTTATTATTCCTAAACAGACCATTTCTACGATCTTTCGACTGAAAAAGTTAATGAGCTCCATAAGATCTTTCTGGAAGTTCAGCAAGGCTGTATTATTGTCGACGTCTGAGTGACAAATTTACTCTTGTTAAAGTCTTCACTATCCTTTACAATAACAATACATCTCTGCTTTAATAAGCACTTGTGGTGTAGCTCAGATCCTCGACGCGTCAAAGAGTAGATAGTTCTTTTAGTAAGAGCTGGGTCATGTGATAATTGAATAATAGCCTTTATAATGGGGAGCTACAGCCATGATCTAGATTATTTTGAGTTGCAAGATCTTTTTCTTTAATTTATGTTTACAATTATATGACTCTATAAGAGAGTTTATTCGTCGCGTATTTTAAATTTTCATTAAATTTGATTAACAGAGTGTACATATCTATTTTGCTATTTCTGGTTATATAATAGTCCTATACAATGATAAATTCCAGTTTATTACTTTAGACACGGATATAAAGTGAATCTGTGATAGTGAGGACATTTGAGTTTCCATGAGCGGAATTAAAAAGATGTAAGAATTTTTATATGCAATTTCTTCATCGGATCAGACCCACATAAATTCAAAAACGACTAGAGCAGGAGGTTTTATTTTAACAGATCAGCAGTTTTGTCAAATTTATTCAAAACACACGCTAAGAGTAAGGGCGGGCATCTACCTGTTCAAAAAACTGAGTAGAGTGGCGGATTAATTGATTGGGATCAGTTCGCACTGTGGGGGATCAGTCGGAACGTTGTCGAATTCTCAGCGTTAAGATTCATTGTGTTAATTCTCTGGAGGCACTAGTAGGCAAAATTTTTGTTTGTTTCCTTATAAATAGTTGCCGGGTATTAGTATAATAAAAAATTAATGCAACAAACAATTTACGTAAGACTTTAAGACCAAGAACAGCATGTTACAAAATCTTCGATCTTAATTTATTTGGAGTAGAAACTTTTCTTCATACTAGTAGTTAATGCCTCAAAGTAGATACATTATGTGTGTGTGACTTAAAATGAATAATAGGTTGAAGAATAACTTTGTTTCATAATTCCTGTACTAAAAATACTAAAGTACATTATATAAAGATGACAAAATTAGTGAGAGAGGAAGCTTAATTAAATATATAGTATTAGTTTACGTTCATAATAATATCAAATTTTAAATTTATAGATCATTGTGAGTGAATAAAATCTAGACCCGATAACATAATTGAATCCTTCCATATCAATGTTCTTAATTTAATTTTAACAAAAGAATATAATACCGAATGATAAATCTATAGGAATGGTAGAAGTATCGTTTTTAATATGTTTAGCATAAAATATATACTCACTGTATAAACAATAAACACTTACTAAACCACTGAACTACAATAGATTATCCAAGTCAATAACTTATTCACTGTTAAAACTGTTGTTTAGACAAGGTTGTAGTAGGTTGGTATTGATTATTAATTATTTAAATCCTGAAAGAAATATTTTACTTAAATACGTTGAATGTGCCATCTATAATTTAGAATGAAATAATATCTAGAATCTGAACTTTGATAGTCAAGATATGGCGAAATTTGAATATTATTTACTTTAACATCTAAGTAGCAGTTTTCTAAGTAAGTTGACTTTTTTTCTGTAGGTCCAGAATTTGTTTTCTATTATTTTCTTCCACTGCAGCTTTAAGGGATGAAAGACCTCAACGATATTGGTGACTTCAAGAGTCTCTCAGTGTTGTAGGTCGACAATAAAGGATGAAGATTAAATAAGTTATATAACATATACGCTCAGAGTAAGCTTTAACTCCATTAGGGTAGCCGTTACTACCACACGTGATTATTAAAAGCTTTCCCTAAATTGCAATACTATTCACACGCTCCTAAACCTTTGTTGTTGATTGCTCTCATTCAGCACTTCTTATTTACAGTTGTAATGTACTAAATTATATGTTAAATTATTGCGCACACTGGAGTAGTAGTAGTAGTATACATTTTTTATTATATTAAAATATATTTGTTTGACGTCTACTAATAGAGTGATTGACCTTATTATAAAAATTAAACGTGCTAGTTTCTGCTTTTATATATTTATCTTTAGCATAGGATGATTTCCAATATTAAGTTTTAAAATATACCGTGCTCACTCGTATACTGTACTTTTAGGGGGGCTCGAGCTGATGGGGGATCAGACGGAGGGGATACCGGATTTCTATAAACCGAAAATAACTAAACAGTAGGCATGTGATCTTATTTTCATTCAGCAGGATGATGTAATACAAATTCGATTTTTCTCGTACTTTGACGACGTTTTCTTGGACACCCACATTCCTAATTGCCTTTCAGGTTATATGTAAAATACATTTGTTAAATTTCCATGCAATAGGTCGTTTTTGACGATAAGCACATTTTACGATTTTCTAACAACATTTTTTAGAGTGGCTCGAGCCAATAGAGGTGTGTAGCTTTCAAGGAGTAGAGTAGTGATGGGGAGGACTGATTTCATAGACCCAGCGGGAGGTGTGAGAAGGGTCTGAGGAACACTCGCGTAATACTCAAATATATTACGTGAATACTGATACAGAACTTATTAATATATATAATAATAGTCACTCCCTGGCTCATTTAGTCAATATGATCCCTCCTAGACAATGACGTCACATAGGGAACCAATTTATATAGTATAAATAATGCTGACACTGCTCGGAAAACTCATTAATTGGCATCAGAGGAAAACTTTCGTCTCTCATTGGATCAGATATAGAATACGGGCTTCGTGTAGCTTATGCACCTTAGGCACATGCGATATACTTTGGTGAGTTTTTGTTTCTGCAGTGGTGGCTAATATTTTAGCCTTTATCTATATATATTATATTAGCCTCTTAATAAATATTATTTCGATGATATATATTAAACCTAAAAGTAATATATAAGCCGAGTTATCATATATAATCTCCAAAAATATTAAACATATAAAATGATGATATGCAATTGATTACAGTGTATTCCATATCAAAAAATTGCAAAAAATGAGATGAGCATAACCGACAAGAGCACGAGTAAAAAGTAAACAAATGATTAAAAAGTATACTAATTACCTCTCTTAAGATAACAGTGCAGTATCTACCTCCCATCACCGAGGAGTCCGCCCCCACTGATATATATATAATTAATATATATATATATATAAATTATATATATATATATATATATATATATATATAATATAATTATATTATATATAATGTATAATATATATACTAAGTAATATAAATCGCTAGTACCCTTATATATACCAAAGTTAGACTATAAAACTTAGTTCTGTTTGGGAAATATATCCATTATGTTCATCAGTACTATATACTTAGAAAAAATAAATAATTTTTATTAATTTAATTATAAATAATTCAATAATTAATACTTATATATTTTATATATATATACTATATATATATAATTAATTAAATAATACTAGAAAAGTCTATGTTATATTATTTTCCATATAATTTTTTTTTGTACAGAAAAACATTGATATAATATATAAATGACTGTAAATTATATTTGTATATATAATAATATATATATAAATATATTATAATATTTCATTCTGAATCATATTACGAATAACTATCATATATTAATATTATTTTTTTGGTGCCCATCCATCAATTTGTAGTGTTATATATAATTTAATCTTTATAATTTAAATGTTAGTACTAGTATCTTATACTATATATACTATATAATATTTATCATTTTATATATATTATGTAAATAGTATATGATTATAGTATTTATACTAATATAAACCTTCAACAGTTAATGTATCTTATAACCTTAAAGAAGGCTTCTAAAAAAATTTATATTTTCGGTCATTATATATATATTTATCAGCTTTAGGAGTTTGATATACATTCCCTACGTTCTCACAGTAAGTCCACTTATATGAGCTCACCTATATATAATTTACATAGGTGGTTTGACATGACCGCACTTCTATGTTATATATCATGTGGGAAAGAAACTGGGTTTTATTTAGCGTCCAGGAAAATCATAACCCCACATAAACGTATGTTAGTACCAAGGCTCTCATCTCCGCGGACTACCACATGAAAATCTTTAAGCTATTTGATTCATCGTGGATGAGTAATTTTTTAATTTTAATCATGTCTTCGAGCAAATAAGAATAAGCCTTTCCTTATTTTTGAGTGTCACGAGTGCCCTACCATTTGGAAAATCTTAATTCAATATAATCAACAACGTTTTGCGGGATAACTCTAACTAAATTGAGTTCCATGCATCAAGGTGAAAACTAATATAAATATAATAATTAAAACATTTAACTAAATGTATCAAAAACAACCAAGGATACTTACTTTTGAAATCAATAAATATTCACATTAAAAATTACAAATTTGGGCATATATTTTGAAACAATTTAAAAACAAATTAACTGGTAGTGCCATTTTGAAAAAACTGGACTAAATTTAGAATTAAGGCGTCGCCTCCAAAAACTCAAATGCGTGAAAATCTAAAAAAAATATAAGAACAAATAAATATAAAGTTTTAACTTAATTATTAGTATTCTTTCGATTTTTTAATTGTGTGAGAGGTATACAGTAAAAAAAAGAAGAGCACAATGACTCGAGTATTATACCTTATTCAACATGAGTACATAATATTAGGCATACAACTTTATAACGCTCATATAGAGAATTAGTTATATAAAAACTGAATTAATTTTTTTTACAGTTTACATAAACAACATTTATTATAACAGTTGATGAATAATTTTTGCAGTATTAATATAGAATACTAAACTAATTAATTACACTTTTCTAGAAGGCGTATTAGAAGTCATAATATACAACAATTGCATATTAATAAAAGTAGTGAGACCAGAAATCTAACTATATTATAATAAGATGGGTTTTTATAGTTGGTTATATATAAATGTAATATAATGTTTCCAAAATATTAGTTAAGTATTGGTATGTATTGGTGAATTACATTTGGGGCCTCACAGTTTTTTAAAAATGCCTTGTTATATATGTATTATTAATCAATTTAAAATGCAGTAGTGGTCTAATTGTGTGGGAATGTAATCCCTTAGAAAATTAAGATGAATGGGTATACTGGGTGAATATATCATCAGTAGTTGTTGGTAAGTGTTTGAGCTACAATAATATAATACCTCATTCTACCTGTGTTCAATTACGATCTACTCACATAGAAATTATTAGTAACGCAAAGTGGCTGCAATTTATAGAAGATAGACAGGCTCAATAATTCACAACAGCTGTCTCACACATAAAGGAAAATTTATAAATTGTTTGGATAGGATAACGAAGGAAACGTAGATGATAAGGAAGCGAAAAGGAAACGGTATCGAGGAACGAAGGAACGGAGGGCTTACTGGTCATTATTATAGCTTTTTAGTACCTGATTATAAATTAAAAATTGCCCATGTCTAATATAGACAAGCTGGATCAACACTATTACGAACAAAAATTTATTGGGGGCCAAGCGGCCAATACCCTAAGGAATATTATAGAACACTTAATGAAGTATAAGCAGCTTTTCATTTAAGATTGGGGGGTAAGGCGAAGACTGGACCGTTCGGCCTTTTATTTTTTGAAGCACATCTGTAAAGGGCGTAAAATGGGAGTTATTCCGTATTTATCCGGCAAGGTTTATCATTAAAATTTAAACTTTTAATCCTCTAGGCACCTAGATTATTTATATATTATATTCTATGATTAGTTTGTTTTTTTATTCAGAAATTTGCTTTGAACAGTTCCAAAAAATTGCACCTATGTTCAAGAGAATTAATTCGAGAAGGAGTGGAGGGCTTTTGGAAGAAATAGAGAGAGGATGAGTAAGAAGAGCCTTTAACCAGGGGCATTTTTGGTGAAGCTGTCCGGCAAGTAATGACTTTTGAAAAGCCTAATTTCAAGCCCTTTCTTTGATTTTCATAGTTGTTTTACTTTGGTAAATTAGCAGGGTGTTGTAGATGGTGCTTCGACGAAAGAAATGTGGTGAGCGCCGTCCAGGATAATTAAGTTGAAACTCTGAATTTTTTTGTTCCTCTTTTAGAAATGACCACGCCGAATTACCTTTTCTGAAATAAAATAGTAATACCTTCTCCAAATTAACTCCCTGCTACAAGTAAATTAGTCATTTCCGGGAAATCCGACTTTTTCTAGTTTTAGGGCTTTAAACTTTTGTTTTGGCCCGGCGCTATCGTAATGGATTTTCCTGGAAAAAGCTAATTTTGAATAGTGCCTTCGAAAAGATTAATTTAGCCGCAGCTGAAAAATTACGCGCTAGAATTTTTAAAAACGCCGCTTGAACAATGACTTAACGCCAGCGCCTTCGTTTTAATTTCAAGAATCTTATTGATAGCACTTTAAGAAGTACGCGCTTTAAGATTAAAAAGCTTTTCTTCAGGGGCCCATCCTATTAAATTATTAGGCTCATAAAGTTTAATTCCTACTAAAAAATTTATCATATTTGGATCCTTCAAAAGCCTGATTTTTTGTAATTTCACTATAATCCGCGCTTAAGAAATGATCCGTCTCAATCAATATATTATGTAAACATTGTGTCCATAAAAAGGCTTGGGTCGTCCGTTCTCCCGTACTATGGGATATGAACCGAGTTATAATGGTAAATGCTTAAAAATGTCATTTTCAGCATCAACCACCCTAAGTACACCCCTATAATTTTTAAATAAGGACCCCTACCTTGGAATTTTGTCTCCTTCGCTCAACGAGCTTTCTCTAGAAGAAAAGATTACAGCGTTTTTTTTGCAGGTAATTCAGTTATGGGTATGACTTAAATCATAGCCGATAAAATTAACAAACAGTTGGTTCTCTTTGAGTAGATATAAAGTACTTTCACTAACTCAATATGCGTTTTTCGCTCCCCCTGGACAATTATTTTGATACAGGTCTCCCTAAAATAATGTAATAAAGCTCCACAAATTGTCCCAATTTAAGTAACGCCATTTCTTAAGCAGACCTATAATATGGCCTTCTATAATTTTATACTTATATAATTACAATTCTCTTTTGGGTTCGCATTTTTTCTTAGGACGCTCCTTATCTTTCCAATTGAATTTTCTGAATTTTCATTAGTTGAACTATTTTCCTACAGTTTTAAGAATTGGTTACTAAATATTGATGTGAATAACATTTCTTTTATGTCAAGTTTTCGGAATGTTAACTTCTTTTTATTAAATAACAAAAATATTTAGTCACTGGTAAACATCCATAAATGAAGTTTTTTTTCCCATTTGAAGAAACTATAGATAAAATTTACTACCATTAGCCCAACCAGAATAAACATAATTTATACACTAAGAGACGCTATTTTAAATTAGAATTCAGAATTATTTTAAGACTTTTACTTTACATTTAGGCTACTCAAGATAATCCACTTCCCTCTCATTTTTTTTTCGGCTTTAATAAATAGCTTATAGCATACTAAACAATTAAAACCGAATTCCTCTCCTAACAGCTCTGTGGATCACTTGTTTTCCCCCTTAAGCTATCCTTCCCCGCGTCTCCTTAACGCCTAATTTCCTTCAATTATTCCTTTTTATCATCTTTCATATTCTCTTTCTAGTCCTGAAAATATAGGATGTTTACCTAAAATTGGTTCCCCCTCTCTCTCTTTTTTCATTTAATCCAGTTATTGGGGCAAAGCTAACAAAAAGGGGTTATAATGTGATGAAATACGCCTTTTTTACTATTTTGCTGCGCTCTCAACATCATATAATCGAAAAGTTTATATTACTTTTCTAACTCCTTATTTTTTTTGATTACTCACTTCATTAAATTCTGCAGTTAATAATATTTAACTTTTAAACATTAAGAAAAAAAAGGGTTTTCGAATGGAAACGACTATCTCTGCCACAATTATTTTTCTGGGACTTAATAATTAAAATTAAATACTCAATACATTAAATGTCTTTTTTTTATACCGTTTTTTTTTTTCTTTGTGGGTGGTATATACCGAAAGAAGACTTTTTCAGGTCTATGGTTATTTTAAATATAGTTTTTATTATTTTTAAGGCCACATTAGCCTCATCCAGGATATACAATGGCAAAATAACGCTTTTAAAACTTTATTATTGCAGCGCGCTTATCTACACCTCTTTTTAATTCGTTTTCCACGTTTGCGCAATTGAAATTAAGCATTTTAACGGAAATTTTGAATTTTTCCCTGGTGGATAAACGTCTATAATTACTTTATTAAAAGTAAATTAATTTTTCTCCTTTTAATTAGTTTTTTTAATTAACATCAAAATAATAATGCTGTTAGCATTTTGCTCAATCCTCACGTGGTTAGCACAATCTAGTCGCCAGTGACTTAAGACACACACCCTAAAATGTTTGAAAGTATAATATATTGAAATCTAGGCGCTTTTTATGACATCTTTTGCGCCAAGCAAACCAAATCAAAAATTATAGTAGCTAACTTCTACCGCAAATGCAAATCAATCGACCGACATTTCCAATTCCCCATATGCTAATTTAAGTTTTTTTCTTCTGGTTATCGTCTGTTGTTTTTAATTTTTCGTCATTAATTGGACACCAAGCGGCATAAAAGGACCGTACTGCCGAAGTGAAAATGTGTTTCAACTGTGTCTCTTTATCGTTTTTGCCCCCACTCTAATTTAATTCAAATTTTTCCCGCTTGTTGAGCCAGCTTGTGGTGCCCTGTTAATATTGGCAGCCTTTGCCGTCGCCAAATTCCCTATGTGAGGAAATCGATGAACACAGGGGTGTCTCAAATCAGCGTACCAAAAGACCCTGGGTTGAAATTTCCACCAGCCGGCATTTACATCTATCAGGGGGAATTATTCTCTACCCGCACAACATTTCAAGATGCCTGCTAAAACCTTTTTAAACTTATAATATTTAGTTTCAGTATAATACAATACTTAATGATATCCCTATACGCAATCTTACATATTTTCTAAAACATATTATTGCACTTTTAATAGCACTTTATAATAAAGCGCATCTCTTTAAATAGGTTGATTTCTTGGTCCTGTTACTATAATGCTTGGCAATTTTGATTTTGACTTCAGCGTTTTTCTCATAGTAGTTGAATATGTTGTCCCTGAATTCATTGTCCTGAATGTTTATGGTACGAAATAATCAGTTTTACATCTGGTAAGTTTGTTAGCTTGTATGCCTTGTGGAGTATACGCTGTTCATTTTTTTGTTTATTTTTTTTACGCAACAATATATCTAACCTAATATTAAGTTTAAATTTTATACTCTTAATTATGTTCTATTTTTAGATTGCTAGCCTATCTGTGTCATCTTGGATTTTTTTTGGAGGGAGCTACGGTCCCCCTTATATTTTTTCCCTAAATTATTATGATCCAGTTTTTTGCAAATGGGTGTAAACGTCTAGTTTTAATTTTTGTTTTTTATAAATTGTTTTTTATTCAAAATTATCTCCATAATTATGTAATTTTTAAGATAATTTATTTATTGTTTTTAATAGGACTGTTTTTAATTTTGGATTATTTGTTAATTATATATATAGTTTTAATTATTATAAATTTTAAATAGTTTATTCACCTGAATGGTGGAAAATAGTTTTAGTAATGTTTCGAAATCAGTTTTGTGTTATTTTGAATTTAAAGAATTTTCATGTTGGAGGTAGCTCTGGTATTTGACTTTTTTCCTTGATATATATATATATATATATAATAATATATATAATATATATATATATATATATATAATATATATAAAATATAATATATATATATATTATATATATATATTATATATATATATATATATAATATATATGATATATATATATATATATATATATAATATATAATCCGACATATATAATTAATATATATTATTAATATATAATATATATATATTAATATATTATATAATATAAATATATATATAATATATATATAATATATTATAATAATAATTATATATATAATTAATATAATATAATAATATATATATATATATATATATATATATAATATATATAATAATAATATATATATATAATAAATATATATATATAATATATTTATATTTAATATAATATTATATATATAAAATTATATATATATATATAATTAATATAATATATATATATATAATATTATATAATAATATATATATATATATATATATATATATTATATTTATATATATATATATT
>JABUQX010091055.1:17500-24057 GCA_015478945.1 Trachelipus rathkii
TCGTTTTCACGCGTTTTTCTTCCCTTGCAGCTAATTTTAAATATTTTCTGAAGTTTTTAAAAATCGGGGGGTTCGGTTTTATTAATAAAGTCTTCTATAGTAGCCTTTCTCAACCGCAGATCCAGGTTTAGAAATTTGATGGGGTTTGCAGATTCACCATTTCGCTTAGCATTATCAAATTTTCAACTAAACATTTATGTAATTCTTGAAAGGAAGTAAAAATTTTGAAAATATTAAATTTAGAATGCTTATTTTCTCAGTATTATATACCAACTTTATAAGTTACAATGCATGGTATGATGAACGTAGTGCAATCAAATAAAGTGCAATTAATATTATTAAGCCTCAATTACACTGGGCTAGTTTACAAGACAGAGAATAGCAACATTACAAGCTGGCTGGTGAGAGAGTAGTCGAGTACACTGGGCGAAAAAAGTCTCTATTCGTTAAGCTAAGTCATCTGTCCTCTTTCAGTGTTTAATTTACGTTTTTGATATTTGCAGCTCTTTATAAGCATATTTAGTAATTTAACTAAAATGTCAAAGTTGAGTAATAGTGGTTATTAAATTTTTTGGGATATATGAACAATATCTTTTTTTATGGAATATTAAAAATGTCTAATTTTTAATATCAAAATATGTATCAAAATTTAGAAAAGGAAGGTCTGATCAGGAGGATAAATGAAAAATAACTTAGAGCAAAAAATCAAATCCTTGAAAGACTTATATAGACAAGAAAATGAATCTTGGTTCAAACTGAATTACAAGCTTAGTTTCTCCATTGGGCGAGTTTACAGGCCAACATAAAAATTCGCATGTGAGTAGATTGTAAGGTAGATTGGTCTTCAATTTTTCAAACAGCTAGTAGCAAGTTAGCTACTTTACGAGCTCTGTATATATTACACACATCTTGTAAATTCGCTAGTCTTTGGCTCGTAAACTCTCCCAGCTTAAGCGAGACTTTACGATATATCTTTTTGTACATTTTTTATTGCCGGACTGCAAAAAATTATTTGATTTTTAACTGGTAGGTGATAGACAAAAGGTTCAGAAACGCAATTTATTGCGATATATATATATATATATATATATATATATATATATATATATATTATATATATATATATATATATATATATATATATATATATATATATATATATATATATATATATATATATATATATATATATTATTATTATTATTATTATTATTATTATTATTATTATTATTATTATTATTATTATTATTATTGTTATTATTATTATCAAAAATAGTTGCTAAGAAAAGGATCACCGAGGTTGCATGCATTTGCATGTAATATTTCTTGAGGTATATCTTGCCCACTATACCATTGACTTGAAAATTTAAATTGGAATATATTTTTCTTTAAATTCTTCAAAAGAACTTATTCAAAACTTTTGCTGCTCCTCCATTTATTTTATCATGAAGAACAAGGTCTAAAATTTTATTGCTTCTCTCTGCAATTTATCTCATCTTCAATCTAAAGAAAGGATAATAAACCAGCCAGTTGTATTATCCTGACCCTTGGACATTAAATTGTATATATTTTCTGACACTTCTTCCCTCGTCAGAAACCCTTTATAGAAACCATTTCAAAATTTTGCTTTATAGTTTTAGAGGTATAGCTTTAACAGTCAATATGTTAGGCAGGGAACTTGAACTTGTTATTTAAAGAATTCAAAGTTTAAATTCGTTACAATATCATTGTTCTAACGATTTTATACTTCTCTAATACATATTACCTAATTTCATATTTATATAACAGAGAGAAAAAGAATAAGAATTCTCATCTATAATAAAATATATAAATATTCCGAAAATCTTTCACAATTCCTTGAATTTGTTTTCCTTATAGAAACTAAACACTTGACCTCACGAGAAATTTCTGAAAATTCCAAGCTCTCTACTCTTGAGCTGATTCACTTCTTATACCAGTCAGTTCCTTTTTGTTATTAATATTAAGCTCTCTAGACAGCATTCAAATAAAAAATATATAAACATAAGTTAAAATACACACACACCTTTTCAAACACACTCACACACACGCCTACCCACCCACACACACACACACACGCGCGCACACACACACAAGTACAGACACACACACACACACACACACATATATATATATATATATATATATATATATATATATATATATATGGCAATATGTATAATAATAATAACAATAATATAATAATAATAATAATAATATAACCAATAATGTAATATAATATGTAATAATATGTAATATGTATATATATATATGTATATGTAGATAATATGTTTGTATGTATGTAATATGGCATACCAATATAATAATAATAACCTATTATTAATAATAATAATAATAATAATATAATAATAATAATAATAATAATAATAATAATAATATAATAATAATAATAATATAATAATATCATCTATTACTATATAATAATAATAATAATAATAACAATAATAATAATATATAGTGTAATAATTAATAATAATAGTAATAATGTATATATGTAATAATAATATATAATATGCATATATAATAATAATAATAATAATCAATAATATAATAATAATGTAATAATAATATATGTAATAATAATATGTAATATAGATAATGAAATAATGTAATAATAATAATAATAATAATATGTATATGTAATAATATATATGTATAATAATAATAATATAATAATAATAGCAATAATAAGTCTCAATAATAACAATAATAATAACATGCGAAACATGATTTATATAATAACCAATAATAATAATATACATGTAATAATAATAATAACAACAATAATAATAATAATAATATGTATATAATAATCAATAATAACCCATGTATATATAACTTTCTTTATATATATAAATATATATATATGTATATATATAACATATATATATATATATGCTGTATATATATATATATATATATATATATATATATATATATATATATATATATATATTCAGTTTTATTAAATTTTTCGAAATGGAAACCTTTTGAATTCTAGACCATTAATTTCTTCATAATTCTTCAGCTGCTTCTACACAGCCTTAAAACTGAACAGAAGTTCATTTGGTATAAATCTTTATATTTATATATATATATATATATATATATATATATATATATATAACATATATGTAATATGTATTAATATGAGTAAAATATATGAAATAATATTTCAATAATATAATGCATGTAATTATATGTAATAATAATAATATGTTTAATAATAATATAGATGTAATAATAATAATAATAATAATAATATGTAATAATAATAATAGCTAATATAACCAATAATAATAATAATAATATAATAATAATAATAATAATATGTAATAATAATAATAATAATAATAATAATAATAATATGTAATAATATGTAATAATAATAATAATAATATATAATAATAATGTATATGTATATAATAATATGTGTGTATGTATAATAATAATATATATATATGCTAATAATATAATATATATGTAATAATATGTGTATAATATGTAATATAATAATAATATAATAATATATATGTACAATATATATAACAATAATAATATCTTCAACTCTGCAGTAACAATAATAATATGTAATAATAATAATAATATATAATAATATAATATGTATAATAATATATAATATGTAATATAATAATATATGTAATTTATATATATATATATATATACAATAACCAATAACAATAACCAATAAATAATAATAACAATAATAATAGCCAATAATAATAATATATAATAATACATAACTGTATAATAATAATAATAATATAATAATAATATAATAATAATAATAATAATAATAATAATAATATCTGTATATGTATATGTATATAATATATGGAGGATAAGATAATAATAATAATATAATATGTATGTATAATAATATATAATAATAATATAATAATATGTATATGTATATAATAATAATATTTGTATGTAATAATAATAATAGCAATAATAGCTCAACAATAACCAACAACGTAATATGTAGTAATATAATATGTGGCATAATAATATGCTATAACGCTAATATGTAATAACAATGTATATGTAATAATGTTTGCCGGTAATAATAATAATAATATATGTATGTAATAATATATATATAATAATAATAATAATAATGTAATAATAATATATATAATAATAATATATAATAATAATAATAATAATAATAATATGTATGTAATAATAATATAATATGTAATATATCTTATATTTATTTTTTTTTGTATATGGAAATAATAATATGTATTAATAAATATGTAATAATATATGTATGTAATAATAATAATAACAATAATAACATAATAATAATATAATAATAATAATATGTGTATATAATAATATGTATAATATATAATAATAATAATAATAATATAAGTATAATATGTAATAATAATAATATGTATGTATGTGTATGTATATATAATATAATAATAATAATAATAATAATAATAATATAATATGTAATAATAATAACACCAGTAATAACTATAATATATATCAACATATATAATATATATATATGCTTAGCTATTAATATGTATATGTATATATATATATATATATATATATATATATATATATATATATATATATATATATATAATATAACAATAATAACTATATAATATATATATATATATATATCCTTAATATACTGACCATTATATATATATACATATCATCACCGTCCACCTTCTCTTCCCAAGACTGGGGGTAAGGTGGGTAGCATGCACTGGAAACAGAAAAGTAGTAGAAGAATATGACGAAAGTTGAAAAGAAAGCCCAGTCTTACTACTCCTTTTGTACCTTTTAGTGAGAACTCGTCGCAGTTAGAAAATCCACCATAGAGCTTGAGGGGACCGCGACAGATCCTCACCATGGCAAATCGTCAATGTAGGGTTCATCCCTTGGTCCAGATGGCCCACAACCATACTCTCTAACAATATCCCCCGCCATTCACTCCTAATAAGCACCTTTCTTCTCGCCTCTGCCAAACTCACATTTCTCTCATCCATGCATTCCTTTACTGACTAGTCCACTTTTTGCTCGGTCTCCCAGCCGGTCGATTCCAAGTACACTTACAACTATGCATCCGCTTAACTAACCGACTATCATCCATCCTTTCCACATGACCAAACCATCTCAACGTATTTTCACTTATTCTTTCATTTACCCCTTTCTTCACACCACACAACTCTCTAATACGTTCATTCATGATTTCACCAATTCTTCTCACACCTAGTAATTTTTCTATTACACTCTGCATCATTCATTCCCTTATCATCAAACATATATTCTAAATATTTAAAGTCAGACACCTGCTCCAGCTGCTCACCATCTAATATAACTTCATACCGAGGACTGTCCTCACTCACAACCATAACCGTACTCTTATCTACGTTTACTTTCAAACCCCTACTTTTACACCCTGCCAAATCTCTCTACCAATCCTCTTAAACTCACTTCAGATTCATCAAACAAATCCAAATCCTTATCATATAATAGGTAGGGCCTCCTCCACTCTCTTCCAATCTCCATCATTCTAACACTATCCAGTGCCACCCCCACCTCTAATTCTTTCAACACCCCATCCATATTCAAATTGAATAACCAAAGAGACATAACAAATCCCTGAATCACTCCGCTTTTAATATTAAACCAATCACTTTCGACTCTATTTATTCTTATACACGCTTTACTATCATCATACATACTTTTGATTCCATTCAGAAGCTTACCACCAACACCATTAATCGCTAACACCTGCCAAAGAGCTTTCCTATTAATCCTATCATACGATTGTTGCAAATTCATGAAACCTAAATACAATTTATTCTTTTTCTCTCTCATTTTCTCAACCAATTGCTTTAATGTAAAGATTTGATCCACACATCCTCAACCACTTCTAAACGCACCTTGTTCTTCAGCAATCAGTCCTTCAGCCACTCGACGCACTCTTTCGACCAAAATACCAGCATATATATTTCCTGCAACACTCAATAAACTAATTCCCCTATAATTCCTACAGTTATCTTTATCCACCTTACCCTTATATAAGGATACTATTACTGCTATCCTCCAATCCCTCGGAACTATACCCTCCATAACGCTTTGTTACACAACTTCCAAATGCAATCAATCACCATCTCGCCTCCGTTCTTGCCCATTTCACCAGTAATTTCATTTATACCTGCAGATTTACCAGTCTTTAACTTTCTCAAATTACCCATTACCTCCTCCTTACTAATGACCTCATCCCCAAAATACTTATTCCTTCTTTTACCCTTAAACCTACACACATTCACTATCATCTCTTCATTACTGCCAATGTAATGCTGATTTTCGAAGTGTTTCCTCCACACTCCATAAATACATTTTCATGGAGTTGCAGAACTTGCATCTATTCATTTATTCGGTGAAATCCTTATTCTCATTCTTAACCTTACACGGCAATTCCAGAAGATCTTCCAGCAGTGCCATTTCAGCAGCCT
>JABUQX010091056.1:0-2500 GCA_015478945.1 Trachelipus rathkii
TATTAGTATATTCATTTTCTATATATGAGAGTAAATCATCGTATAATATATCATCCAGTACGGCATTCTTTATATATACTAACTACGTTTGAAATATATAGTATTACTTCTACTATATATATCAATATCCACATATACTAATACCTTACAATATAATATATAATAATAATTAAATATATATTCTAATATTATCGATACAGCTTAACATAATCTTATATCATATTATAAATAATAATTCCCTTCATTATATATATATGAGCATAGTATGTATATTTATACCTATATATTACTATTTTTAATAATATATATGTAAAATGAGTCATTATATAAATAGTTCTCTGACTAAAATTATAAATGGTTATTTCAAATTGCTGTTAAATAATATATATATTTATATTACTATTTATAATATAATTTTTAGCATCGAAAGACAGAGCCATTTAAATGGTACTTGATTTCTAAGTTTTTGCTGATGATTGATCCTCGCAAGAGTGGCTCTAGACTATAGTCAAAAGAATCGATGGATATATAAAGGGGTCAAATGAATACTTCATAACCTTCTAAGGTCGACCCAGAAAAGTGGCAAATAATTTTTATTAATAGTAAAAAGTGCAAGGTTCTGCATTAAGGTAACCAATCTTAGGCCGTAACAAAAGAAAGCAGCTATCCAGAACTGCACTTGAAGTTCTGTTGGACACAAAGAAAAGATTTAGACTGTGAGTTGGATCACAGCCAGCAGCAGCAACATGAAACTAATGATCCTAGATTTGTGGAAAGCCGATAACATATAAAGTGTAAGATAGATGATGGTTTATAGAGTATGAGCGGAGAGAATCAGCAATTAAAATGCTGTTCATTAACAAAACTACCAAAAAGTTAATAAAGTAGCAGCTCTACTATGTAATAAACTTACATGAGATGAATGAAACATAATTAAAATTATTTTACTTTAAGCCCAGATAGTATTGCCGAAACAGGTATTATGGAGGCACCCGCTCGATAAACAAATATATAATAGAACAATAGGTATTGGTAAAAAGAGATTGTATAAGAGATGTGGATTAAAGTAGATTGGGCACAAGAATGATTCGTTCTGGCTTTTGTAGGGATAAGAAAGCTAATGGAGCGGAAAGAGGCCTGAAGGAGTTGGTAATTATAGTTTATACTTAGAAAAAGCGTATTTCATCCATTTTATCTGTGTATTTTGATCATGCTAAATGGACCATCTATTGCATTATATTTCTATCAAGTTTGAATCATCTGATCCGAAAATGAATAGTAATTTTGTGTTTAGAGATTAGTTTTAATACTAGAAACTCTCATAAAACAAACATATATATGCAACCATAAATAAAAAAATTTTTAGAAGTATCGTCTAGGCTAAGAACACAGAAAAATATTATCGGAAGAGATGACTGTATTTTAGAGGTCAGAAAAATATGCCTTTAATGCTATAGTTTGATCTGTTCCACCCATAAGCAAATTTTCACGGTGAGAAATTGAGCAAAGAATATGTTACTCGTCACCCCTTTAGGAGTGGTGAAAATTGGGCTCCAACCCGAAGCAAATATCTCTGGAGCACTCCTACCCTTTAATTGAAGTATATATATAGCGTCACCAATAGAACATAGTAGTAAGTATTAGTATTTTCAGAACTTATTAACCTAGATTATAGGATAGTATACATTGATATATAAATGAAATTGATCATATATTAATATTTATATATATATAATAGCGTTATAATGATATCTGAGTAAGAGATGAGCTATTAATAAGTATTAATTATTAGAGACTGTGCTATGAGAAATGAAGTGTGTAGCTAAAAGTATAGGCTTATCTTCTCTAAATGAAAGATATATAGATGTTGTAAAGAGTAATTCATGAGATAGCTAGATGTCCATATTAACGAGGTTTGTTAGGAGCACTTGCGGAGTCAAGCTGGTATTGTCGACGAGCTATATAAGCGAGTAGAGTGCGCACACATAATATTTCCGCGGTATTGTGATTTGACACGTATCGCGAAATATGCGCGCCTGCAAAGTAGCTCAATTGAAATGAGTTGCGAATTTTGAAGAGGAGAATGTGAGTTGGTAATCTAGCGAACCAGAATTCTGAGGCATACGTCTATTACAGGGGTGAAGAACGACACCCCTAAAAATTATCAAAACACTGAAGGTGGCGGTGGCCAGTGTAATTTTTCAGAAGGCAACAATTCTAAAACCACCCGCAAAATCGAGAGAACCCCTTGGTTAACAGTATATAAACCATTGATTATTTGGAGAAAAAAGCAGATTATTTAATTCTAATTTATCGTGGATGCAAACTTGTTTCAACTCCGTAACAAGTTTAGACATAGTTATTAAGCAGTCCATGTATCCTCAGGATCTCGTCACTTCATTTATGTATGCGCAGCGAGTATGATTAAGAATTCATAAAAATTCACCCAACTATTGCTGAAATAAATTGTGTTTTTTCCAGAGCAGAGATAATAAGTAGC
>JABUQX010091056.1:10000-17500 GCA_015478945.1 Trachelipus rathkii
TAAGTCGTCATTCTCATGGCTATTATATTGATCGCGAAGTACTTGCGATGTTAGAGCCAGTTGTAAATGCTCTCCAATCCAAGATCTTGGATATCGTCAAAACCTCGCAGCACTCCACATATTGTGGAAATGGTTAGGAGCAATCGGAAAGATGAAGAAAAAATAACCAATGAAGTGGTTAAAGAAAGCTCAATGAAATCGCTGAGCACTGGGACTTGATCTGAATATACCAGGATTGTTGGTAGGCAGCAGCACCGCAACAACCATCCAGCAAATCCCACGGAGTTTGGAGAAGATCCTTAAATAACCGTATCTGGATTCTATAAACCTCTTCTTTGGAATTTGGTTTTTCCACTGAAAATACACCTGCTTATGCTTTGACATATCTACATCCTTTCCACATGCTAACGCATAACAATCGATGAGTTAAGGAAAAGACAGCTTCATTTTATAGTTTTACCACTTAAAAGGTATAAAGAAGAGCTAGAACTTTGGTAGAAAATTTGGAAGGGACAAGAAACTGAGTAGTGAAAAACTAAAAATCTTGTTATTCCTCCCAAGTCTTAAAGGAGACTGAACCTTTCTTTCCGTCGACGAAAAGGCTGTTGATGATAACT
The DNA here is from genome assembly GCA_015478945.1 of Trachelipus rathkii. NCBI lineage: Eukaryota > Metazoa > Arthropoda > Malacostraca > Isopoda > Trachelipodidae > Trachelipus > Trachelipus rathkii. The sequence goes on from JABUQX010091056.1 coordinate 10,618, forward strand.
GACTACGACCCAGCCATGCACCACCAAGTACAGTAGACATCTTTCAGTATCTGCGAAAGGACCAGAACTTGGCTGGCGAAGTACTATGGAAGACGACATGTTAAACGGACTGGCTATGATGAGTGTACACAGAAATTTGTTTTTTTACCAAATATGTTTATTTTATTCAAACAGTTGAGGTTGATAAATTTGCGTTGAACCCAAGGAAATTACTCCACGGGGATATCTAATTTTGCAACCTGCTTCTATATTGTCAATTTTCTATCATTGGCATATTGTATTTAATATTCATTAGTTTTTAAATAAAAATATTTCATTTTCATCAAATATTTCAAGTTTGCATTATTTTTCTTATATAAAATAACAGTTGTATATATATATATATATATATATATATAATATATATATATATATTAATAAATATATAATATAATATATTATATATATATTTATAATATATATATATATATATATCATATATATAATATTATATATATATATATATATATTATATATATATATATAAAAGATATATAAAATTTAAGCTTCCCCCTAGCTTGGAAGCTGGCGACGCCCATGTGCTAGTCTATCTAAGAATAGTTTTTCTTACCTTTCCATGTCATGTATGCTTGAAATATGTGATCGCAGACTGTAAAGGGACTTTTTTTGAGCTTGTAACATTTAGACTGGCGGTAAAACACTTAATAGCATTTAAAATAACCATACGATACCTTCTCGTTTGAGGCTAAACAAACAAAAACAATTCTTGTAGTTAAGGCCAGGGGTTTTGTGATCGACTTCCTACAGTCTCACTTCTAGCATTAGCAGAGCTACTAACAGTAGCGTTATCTACTGAAATATCACCTTCACTTGAAGAAATAGTAGGTATGGGACCGGAAATATTTTTACTTGACGTTTTCGTCAAGAAACGATCCATTTTATCAAGAGTTAAAAGTCTTTACGATCGGAAAAAAACACAATCTATTTCAGCAATAGTTGAATTTAGACTAATAACGCTGCGCATACAAAATGAAACGAGACCGGGTACATACTGTAAAAACATGTTTGAAACAATTTCAAACCAGAAGAGAATTAAATGTTTTATTTTTCTATATTTTTTAAAGTTGCGGTTGCAATTGCGGTGTAATTTTGCTTAAAATAATTGCGGTCGCAAGCCAATTCGCAACTCATTCAAAATAATTGCGGCGCACTCGCAACCGCAACCGAAATAATTGCGATCGCAATTGCGGCCGCAACAAGTTGCGTCGCAAGTGCCCAACACTGATATCATTTCACCATGTATCATGCCGCTTTGACTGCATTATGTAATTAATTAAATTAATTAATTAATTAAAGACCAAAATTGCTTTATAATGGGGGAACATTTAAAGCAAGTTTTAGTGAATATTCAGTCAGTATGTTTTAAAAATAAACCCATTAGGGTGGCGAAGGGAAAACCTGTTTGGTGCAATAGAGAGATTAGAGAGAAAATCAACGAAAAGGGTAGATGTTTTAAAATATCCATGGATAATAATAGGGAGGATGATTTAGAAAATTATAGGAAAAATAGAAATGAACTTAATCAGTAAATAAGAAAGACAAAGAGAGAGGCAGAAATTAATTTATCAAGGAATAGTAATAAGGACTTGAAAAAGTTTTTTTAGCTTTTATAAATTTAAAAGTAAGAATAGGACAATTGGTCAAATTAAAATTTATGAAAATTTAGGGAGTTCAGATAAAGGGTTGGTCAACATTTTCAAAGCTTATTTTGCGACAATGTTTACTGGGGAAAAATGGCATAATAGTTTGGAGACTAATAGTTTTGGTATGTATGTAATAAATAGACTTACAGAATTTAAATTTGAGGTAAAGGATATTAAATCTTTACTAGACCACAATGAATCAAGTAAAGCTGCAGGTCCTGAAAGTATATATGGTAGAATTCTGAAGGAAGGTAGTACCAGCAATGCAAAGGTAATATGCGATTTCTGAGCGATCTATAACATTTGTGAGGTGCCAGACGACTGGAAAAAGCAAATTGTGCTTATTTAATATAGAAAGGTAGTAATGAAGATTTGGGAAATTGATTGGCCAGTTAGCTTAAGTATCCCCTGAAGAGCTTAGGGAAAGCATATTCAAAAGTTCAAATCGCAGAAATATTGGAAGATAAACAAATATTGTATGACCTCCCAGCCATGATTTTAGAAAGGTTAGGTCATGTCACACAAGCCTTTTAGAATTTATGGAATACATTACTGACTGCATTGACCGAAGAGATCCAGTTGAATATTATATATTTAGATTTCAGCAAAAGCTTTGATAAGGTTTCCCACATACGGCCTAATGAAGAAGCTTATTGCAATGTGGTTAGGTGGATGGTACATGGTTGGATTAAAGAGTGGTTTGTGGAATAGAAAACAGTGTGTACAAGTAATTGGCATAAGTCTAATGGGAAATAGTGAGAGTGATATCCCACAGGGTTAGTTCCTGGGCCGCTATTGTTCCTTATAATATATATCATATATATATATATATATTATATATATATATATATATATATATATATAATATATATTTATATATATATATATAATATATATTATATATATATATATTTATTAATATTATATATTTTATAATATATATATAAATATATATGATATATATTATATATATTATATATATATATATATATTAATATATATATTAATATATATATATATATATATATATATATATATATATATTAATTATATATATAATATATATATAGTATATAGGGATAAATAAGTTATATGAAATATGTATATATCTAATATTTAAATTATATATATATATATATAATACACATATAAAAATTAATAAAAATTATAAATATAAATAATATATATATATAATTATAATATATATATATATATAATAGTAATATATATATATAAATATATATTATATATATATATATATAATATATAATATAGGGATGGGCCGGATATAGTGAATTAGCCGGATAGCCGAATACCGGATATCCGGTCGGATATCGGATAGTGAATTAGCCGGATACCGGATACCGGCCAGTCGTTATATAGCGCGGGCGGGGTGACTAAATAAAAAAATATATATATTTTGCTACAATCGTGGAAGTACTACAAGTTTTATTTAGATTATCTTTAATTCTAGAGAGTTTTTATAATTTTTAAAAAATATAATAAATTAGTGTATAAAATGTCTTTAAATAGGAATTTAACATTTGAAAAATGCGAGTTTTTTTTTTAACTTTGTTTTAAAATGAAAAGTTATGGTCAAGCTAAAGAATATTGTCTTAAGTGTTTACAGTGCAAGCATGTTTAGCTTTAACTGGCAAACTAAAATTTTGTTCCAAAACGTGGCATAGTGGATTTAAACGCTGGCCTAACTGGCCCGATTCAATCCCCCAATAAAAATTGATGATGGGGTGAATTGGGCCACATTGTTATTCTTTTTTTATGTAGCCTATTATTAATGAACATTTTTTATTACGTATAGCTAATTTAAATATAATAAACAGTTACTTATATTAAGATAAAATTAAAATAAAAAATGAAATTTAATTATGGAAAATATGAATTTAAAAAAGTGTCCAAAATTTGTCGCACGAATGGGGTGAATTGGCCAACACATTTTTATTCTTATTTTATTTAGCATTATTGAATTGAAAAAACTTAGTACAGATCGAAATTAATAGCTATCTGATTATGAAGTTAGATCCAAATTAAATTGAAATTTATACATAAAAGAGGAATTTAAAAAGATGGCCACAATTCACCGCCACAATGGTGGTCGATTCCTTCCCTCAAACTGAGTCTAAATATCTTTATTTAAAACTTTAATAAACTATGATTATCAGAATTACATTATTATTTTTTTGTGTGCTTATGACCTACTATAGGGCCTCTGATTTTCAGGAAAAAAAATTCCAAAAGTGTATTAGGGGAAAGTGGGGAGACGAAGTTATACCAAAATGCCCAAGGTGATCCGGCCTGACGTTTAAAAAAGATTATATATATATAATATAATATTATATATATATATATATATATATATAATTAATATATATTATATATATATATATAATATATATATAATATAATATATATATAATATATAATATATATATATATATATATGAGCCAGTCTCCAGATTAGGTGCCCCTGTATCTAAAAAAAAAACACTATTTACATAAAAACTTAATATATTTTTGAATTTAACGGCGTACATTGTAATGCAAGAACTAAAAAAAAAAAATTAATAAATTAATTAATTTTTAAATAAATAAAACTCCTTATACATGATCATCGGCAATTTTAGACTTACCGACAACATCATAGCCCATAAAAATAAACATGGCAGCGTAGCTTAGCGGATACTTTAGGAAACTAAAATAAGGCAAAATAAAAAATAAAAAATAAAAAATTAAAGTTAAATTTAAAATTAAAAAATTAAGATTGGCTATAAGTTTAGGTTAGGGTCAGGTCAGTCATCAAAAAAAATTTCATTTCTCTAGAACATCTATCTATCATAAGAGTGTGTGTGTGTGTGTGTATGTGTGTGTGGCTGTGTAGCTATTCGCCTTAACATTGAAAAAAAAATATTGGGGGACTCATGACTTTGGAACGCGAAAAATTTGGGGGAAACGAGAGAATATATATTATTATTAACTTTTTTTTATCTCACTTTAATTTATATTTCTTCTTCATTTATTATTATTATTTACTTTTTTTTAATCTCACTTTATTTAATATTTCTTCATTTTCCTCCATTACAATGTTGCGCTGATTTCAAAAAATGTATTCAGTTTTTAGGCATAGCTATCATAGTTTTTTTTTTTACATCATGGGACATCTAATCTGGAGGCTGATATATATATATATATATAATATATATATATATCTATATTATATATTATATATATATTTATATATATATATAATTTTATATATAATATAATAAATATATATATTATATATTATATATATATATAATATATATATATATTATATATATATATAATTATATATAATTATATACATCACTAAAATCACGAGTCCATGGGCCCAAAACAAATTTACGCCTTAACATTATATAATAATAATATATATTATGATATCATATAATATATATATATATACTATATATTATATATATATATAAGTATATATATATATATATATATATATATATATATATATATATATAGATGTGGGCCACTCGGCGTCACCTCTTGGAAGGATATCATGAGTAAAAACTAGTTGCCTTTACTCTTTATTGGTTGGATCGGTTTAAATCCTCAAAACATAAATTCTAAACTCATTACAACAAAAGCCCGTAATAACAACTCGTCACAACAATAGATAATTTAGAAATAAATGGGGCGTTCCAATAGTACAATTATGGTTAACTAATTACAACACACAATTATAAAAGTTAAGTAATTATATATAATTATAAAATCAATAATAAATCAATTATATATAATTATAAAATTATCGCACTCACCAACCTATGATAATTACAATATAATCATTAACAAGAATAATTAATTATATATAAAATCAATCAAAATCACTTTATATGTAATTATAAAATTTATGACACAAAGAATAAATTATACAGGAATTTTTCAGGTGACATTTTTTCATGCAACAAAATGGTTATTAAATAAAACTCAATTACTTTAAAATTAGATAACCGCTGAAATAAAAATATATTAGGAATAAAAATTTACCTCCACTTTCTTCACTTAAAGACCTTTTGGGAAACCCATGGAGCTTCTGGATACACTTAGTATCCGTAAATATAAATGCCTGTATTTTTTTAGAGGGAAAAAATATACATTATAATAAAAATACGTAAAATTGTAAAAAGAGTATATATACAACTATATATATATATATATATATATATATATATATATATAGTATGTATATATATATTATCATTTAATATATATAATATATATATATATATATATATATTATATAGATATATATATATGATATATATATATATATATAATATATATATATAAATATAATATATATATATGTATGTTATATATATGTGTGTTAATATATATACACAGGGGCTTGATTAAGTAACTTGGGGAAAAATATTCCTCGCCTTTGAACACAATTTACACTATCTCTTTCACTCTGCTTCTTTTGTATCCACTTATAATCCCGACCTACTCTGTTCAAATCGGCAAGACGAATGTCGGCGTTGGCTTGCAATTTTGGGAAGGAGCCTGGAGGTTGCTCACTCGGATCTTAGTCATCAGATAGGAATGTAACAGAAAGCGTTTGAAAACGAATTCTTACAGGTTTCTTAGGAAGGCTTGCGAAACAAAATTACAACCTTGAGATAGAGAGTTTAAAGGATTGTGAGTCTTAATGGAAGAGTTGTTTAAGGAGATATGTGCATTATTGGGGTGTGTTTCCATGCAAGATTGTTTGTGAAAATAGAAGTATTTTCTTGGCTTGTATCGTGAGAAATTGTTAAGGAATGTGTGCTGTTCGAACATGTAAGAGCTGGCGTCTATTGCGACACTTATGTTGATTTGAATTGTTTGGCACTCAAACTGAGTACCATAAAGGTCCCCTCCTTAGAAAGGAATCTTTATCTTAAAGATTTGTTTTAATCAACATAGGTGTGCATTATGTCCAAGGGAAACAGCATACCTAGCATCCATCGAGATGGTAGTACTCGCATCTCCATGAATGAGAAACGTGTGTGACTGACAAACAAAGATGGAAACAGGATAGCCTGGTATCTGTTGTAAATGACTGCAACGTGTAGTCTAGATGGTTCAAACAAAGATGGGAAACAAGATAAGCCTGGTATCTGGTG
>JABUQX010091056.1:20000-23404 GCA_015478945.1 Trachelipus rathkii
CTGTCTCATTTTTTTTTTTATTTTAAATAAAAAAGAATGATAAAATGCCATTCTAGGCTTCTGCTTGTTGCTTTCAACAAGGTACTTTGAGAAAGCAAAACTATTATCTGACTTACTTTAAAGCACTATTTTACTTCTCTTATGAAGACTTGAAAACTAAAAGCGTTCCATTATGGCAAACTGTATTGGCATGGAGCTAAGCTAACTTCTGACTTATAAAATTCGTGCTTTCCACTCCAAACTATCTGTAGTTTTTTTTGGGCCGAGCTTTACTATTTGGATGTTGGGCCTAGCTCATTCTAAAATGTCCGTATCATAAGAATTGACAATAAAATTTAAAATGATTCGGCAAACTTTATTGCTTTAAATTAAATTAAAAATGCTTAGAGATTTGAAAAATAAAAAATAAAAAAAAAGAAACTTGTGGCTTTCCACTTAAGCTTCCTATTCGGTAGGCACTGTTGCCTAGATACTCTTAAGCACTGCTGCTTATATAACAAGGTTCCGGACGGCACTGGTACTTTCACCTGCCGGGGGACCTCCTTCTGTTGAATTTTTAATTAAATCTGACTCTTGCTTGGCCAGAATTTCCTCTATCAACTGAAATTCTTAGGCCGGAAAAATATCTTTCAGAGATTGGTTCTTCTTCTTCTTCTTCGCTGGGGTCTGTATCTAATATTCGTCCTATGGCTACATAGACTCTCATATTTCTTTTTTCTTTCGAGAGAGTCTTTTGACTCTTCAATTTTGTTCGGGGCTGTTCCCCTTTCTCTGCTCTCAGATTCTTTTCTAAATCTTCTGCACTGTTAAAGGGGATTACCATTTGAAACTTTGATTTGGCTGTGTGACTCCCGAGGGAACGGATACTATAATAAAAACTGCTGTTGCCCTGGCTGTGGCAATCATCTTGTAATTGCTTCCACCGGACTGTTCCTGTGGGCATTCATCTGCTGCTGGGTTCTTTAACCCTTGTTGGGGAGCATGGGCATTTACTGTGCTTTCCCATGTATCTCCACTTGGCCTCGGGGCATAATAACCTTTGCTACTGCCCTAAATCGCGTAGGATTTATGGTTAGTAATAGTGAGTTCTGTACTCGACTTTGTGTTATCTAGAGGTACTGTTTTCTAAAGCAACTTTGAGCTTTGAGATATCGTCCCTTCCGGAAGACCCTACTTCCTTGGCTTCTTGGGGATTAATCTTCAAACCTATCTCTCTCTCTTGAGTCTGTAGTCCTCTCTCGGACCGTTGCTATCTTCACTTTGGAATAAAACAATTCGCTTTAAAACAACACAAAAAGCTACGCTATGCGCTGGCTAGCCGATGAAATCTCTATTACTAGTTACGCTGTCTTAAAATTAGCACAAAAATTGCATAATATTAATCACTGAAAAAAACAAAAAAAAACACATGAGCCGTCGCCGACTCCTTGAATATGTTTTAAAACTTATATTCTATAATCACTGAGAAAAAAGAAAAAAAACGCTTTTGAATCTTTAAAAATACCAAAAGAGACACTTAGTCTCAGTTTCGACACTGATTCTAAAAAGTTCTATATTACCCTTTTTTATTTCTAAATAAGCTATAAAAAAATGCTTAGTATTTATAAATATATATATTCTCAATATATATTATATATATATATATATATATATATAATATATAATAGTAGTATATTATAATATTATATATTATATATAACTATATAATATATTTATATATAGCTATATATATATATATATAATTTTATACTCTTGCTTCTTATTACGCTATGTTAAAAGACGGTATCATAATATTTTCCTAAACTGAAAAAATAGTAATGAGTAAAAAAACTATCATATATATAATATATATATATATATATATTATATATATATATATATATATTTATAAATTATATATATATATATAATAATATATATAGTATATATATATATATATATATAATATATATATATATATGTATATATATATATAATATATATATATATATAAATAATAATATTATATATATATATATATATATATATTATTATATATATATATATATATATATATATATACTTTTATCCTTCACGTCCTCCTAGTTCTCTTCTACTGCGTGACCTCAGCGGTGAGCGTATAAATTTATGTACGCGAGTGTATATGCGTGCAAAAATGTGGTATGTTTATGTGAGCCTGAGCGTAAATGTACGCGTGGCGTCAGCTGGGCTGCTGCAAACCTTCTTCTCCTTCCCTAAAAAAGGGTAATAACTCGTTTATATATATATCTATCTATATATTATATATATATATATATATATATATAAAATATATATAATGATATATATATATATATATATATATATAATTATATATATATATATATATATAAATATATATATATATATATATTTATCTTGACAAATGAATAGATAATAACTATATATTATATTATTAAGTAAGATGTTATTTTGAGTATTCAATAAAGTTTGTGGAGTTGATTAAAAGAAGAGGTATTTTGAAGGAGAGAGTAGGAATAAAGTTTTTGGAAAATTAATTTCCCCACCACGATAATCACTTTTTGCAGACTTACTCTACTATTTGGATTTTTACCTGTAACCCCTTTACTTTTAATTTATCACATATAACCAACCTTTTTACAAAAAAAATTACAACAAAATATATAAAAAAGACAAAATGATAGGATTGGCCATCCGCAAAAAGTTTTCCTTAACAATTAAAATTAATTTATTTTACCTCTTATATAAAATAACTTTTTACTTTAAAAAAGATACATAAAGAAAAAATATATATAGTATCACAAAAAGGAAATAAAAAAATTAACAACAAAAATAATAAAAACGATAACTCTGCATGCAAAAAATAATATTTTAGTTTTATTCCTAATAATAATAATAATAATAATATTATAATGTAATCTTTTTCTTTTTTTTTTTATTGTCTTAGGACTAACGAGATGCCTTTTTTTCTGGGGAGAAGGATCGGACTAGTAAGGGGGAGGAATTTTTCTTCTTCGATATTATGGAGAACTTTTTTTCTTCCAAACTGGCTGAGCTTGGCTGAAGAGTCTCGCTCTCAAAACTGTAATTCCGGGAGCGGCTTGGAGTCATTTTGTAGTGAGAGACCGCTTCCTCTCTAGAAACTGGCTGCTTGTGTGTAGGCGAGCTTCCTCTTCTAGAACTGGCTGCTTTGTGTAGAGAGCTTCCTCTCTTAAGGCTGGCTGGTTCTCCAGAAGTGTTTTTCACTCTAAGAATTTTTCTCATATATCTTTTATCTTTAAATATTTAAACTCTTGTATAGCCTCTTGGCTCTTTCCATGTATGGTTTCCAAGTGGAGGTTGTTGGGGCTTTGTTTGGGGCTTGCTACGTGCATCTGCTGCTTACTGAAGTTCCACGCTCTTCA
>JABUQX010091057.1:0-7500 GCA_015478945.1 Trachelipus rathkii
ACACACAAAACAACGGAGATTCCTTAAATAATAAGTAATAATAATAATAATAATAATAATATAATAATAATGGAATAATAATGATAATAATATAATGATAATAATAATAATAGTAATAATAATGATGAGCTGATGAGTACTAGTACTAATAGGCCTGCATGAGATGAACGTAAAATAATGACCAACATGAATATATATGACCGACAGGTAGATCGCAGTTGGATTGACAATAATAATAATAATGTTTTTGTTTTCTAGTATAATAATAATAATGGAATAATAATAACGTATGATAATAATAATAATAATAATAATTTAATAATAGATTTAGAAAATAATATATAGAATAATAATAAATAATAAAAAAAAGCGTTTAAAAATGAACATGAACATCAACTTTACGTTTATAACATCAAATTTGAATAATTAATAATAATAATAATAATAATAATAATATAATAATAAAAAATCAACTTACTATAGATACATCTTACCTGAAAAACTAAAGCGATGCATCATCATTTTGTTAGTAATTTAATTATTAATAAAACTGTTTTTGGTCATGAATAACATTCTTTCGAGATGGAAAGTCAAAATTTTCAAAATTAAAACAAGGTCCCACCGAGACTCGAACTCGGATTGTTGGATTCAGAGTCCAAAGTGCTAACCATTACACCATGGGACCGCATATCGTAAAAATGTACGAGTATTATTAAATAAATTGCTTTTACAATTTTCTCCTCTTCTCTCTCTCTCTCTCCTTCTCGTACCCTCCTCTCTCCGTCCTCTCTCCCTCCTCTCTCTCTTCTCTCATTCTCTCTCTCTCTCTCTCTCTCTCTCCTCCGTCTCGTTGTCTGCTACTCTCTCTCTCTCTCGTCCTCTCTCTCTCTCCTCTCATCTCTCTTCTCTCTCTCATCTCTCTCTCTCTCTCTCATCTCTCTCCTTCTCCATGTTATTATATAGATTACTATAGTAATAGACATATTATATATAATAATATACTAATATAATATAGTATTATATAATGTCAATATAGTAAGTTGAATCTACATTTAATATATAATGGATATACTTTTAAAGGTTTAAATAATATAAACTGAAGAAAGGGGTCAACTATATTATACTTGATATTTATATATATATATATATAGATGATAGTATATATATATATATATATATAAGTATACTAGTATTATATATATATATATATATATAATATATATATATATATATATATACTATGTAATATATAATATAGACTATACACCTAGTATATACTATAGGGTCGTACTACTCCTTATCAAAACAAATCCCCGGTCTCTATTTTCATGAAACTTATACAGGAATGTTTGAAAAAGTTGGAAGTTTACAGACGGGAAGGAAAACAAGTAAAACAGAATTTCGAAAGATGATCGATAAGACCGCTCGGAAAAAAGTTGTGTGAGTTGCCCAATGAAACGGAAAGATTATGAGTGGAGGTCTCGGCCATTTTCATACTTGTATGGAAAAATAGTTTGAAAATATTCCGAAAAGTGCTTTGATAATTAGCTAAGTGCACTCCCCCACTCGACGGACCCTTGACCCTGTGGTAAAAGGAAAAAAGAAATAGCTTTTTCCAGGCACATAAATATCACAATACACCAGTAATTACTTTCTATCTTGACCAAATACTACATAATAATTACTTTAAATTAAACTATTAATTAGAAAATTTTGGGTGAATTTATAATTTTTTCAAGGATCAAAAAGAGCTAAATTTCTTCTAACATTTTTTTGAAAGTTTTTTCATTCATTCGTACAGGTCATTTCAATACATATCCACGCGTTGCTCAAAAGAACAAACGCAAGAACGGGCTTTGAGGCTCGGGGTAAAATTGACATTAATTTCAATAGACAAATATTATATAAATATAATAGTGTAAATGTCGAGAAACGGCTATCGTAGTTTTTTTGTGGGAATCGACACATAGCTTATATTTTTATGTTATTTGTATTATACATATAATCTTACATGAAACCTTTATATCTGCCAATCGCGAAGGAGTTGTATTTTAAAATATACTATATATATATAAGTAATATATATATATATAAATATATAATATATACTACTAGTCAGTATATATTATATATATATATGGATTATATTTATTATATATATATATAGATATATATGATATATAATATTAATATTATAATATAGTGTTGTGTGTGTGTTGTGTGTGTGTGTGCATTACAAGTAATAAATACTAGCTCTTGCTCTAAAATATTGCATACAAAATATCGGGAATATTTCAAATAGCAACATACCCGACTGCAAGAGGTAACATAATAAATTGTTGTGAAATTCCAGTTATTCAATTGGAATATTGCATGCATTGCTTAAGTTTTTGTTTAATAAATTGACCCAAATGTTCTGAATAAATCATTTTCAATTATTTTCAATAATTAAAATGCTACATGAATGCAATTGGAATATTGCATGCATTGCTTATTTTCTGTTTAATAAATTGGTTTTAATGTTGGTAACAAAATATTTTTAATTACTTTCAAATAATTAAAAATTTCTTGAAATTTTTCAATGAAAATAAATATTTTTATTATTAGCTTACAAAAGAGATGCATATAAAAATAACTAAGACCGTGGAGCTTTAAGGTTTTGGGTGGAGTCGGAGCCGGGCTCGATTTTTTTTTCTTGATGAAGCTGTAGCCGAATTTTGGTGAGGTTGAGCCAAAGCCGAAAAAAATCTTTTTTCTTTTTTTTTACTATAAAAAAAAAAGGTTTTCAGTTTGGAGTAACGGCAAAAAACCTACAGTGTTCGAGTAATGGAGAAATAATTTCCAATACTAATAGAGAAAAAAAATTTATGAAAATTCTAAAAATTTTCAAGGCATAAAATGCTAAAATAACGACTAACTTGGATTTTGTTTAAAAAAAAAATAACATTCTTTTAATTTGTAATGCTGATTCAATTTTTTCAGCAGAACTAGAGCTACATAATTTTAAATGCTCCAAAATGGAATGGGAAACAATGTTCAAATATTATAAAATAGGTTTCATATAAATTTGAAAGCATGCTTTGAATTCATAAAAACCACCACAAACACACACACACTAACACACACACGCACACACTTTACATATAAAGACACACAAATATATATATATAAATGTTATTGTTATATATATATATATATATATATATATATATATATATATATATATATATATATATATATATATATATATACATACATATATATATATATATATATATATATATATATATATATATATATATATATATATATATATATTTATTTTTTTATATATATATATATATATATATATATATATATATATATATATATATATATATATATATATATATATATATATATATATATATATATATATATATATATATATATATATATATTTATATAGTCTTAAACAAAGTACATATAATGGGAAGGTAAAGAAGTACTGCCTTCCGGGATTGAACCACCGCGTGTTGCGAATGGGGATAATATACCCGATGCTTTACCACTGAGCTATCCCCCAACCCCAAAAAAGTTGGATTCAAGAACAGTTAAAGCAACCGAGCCCCCTTCAAGGCGACATCACCAGGTGTCCAGCCTGTCCTCTCCCCTCGTTCTTAATAATTTGTAGATGTTAAATATTGCATATATATATATATATATGCTATATATATATATATATATATATATAGTTAGTGATAGTATATATATATATATATTATATATATATATTTAGATATATATATATATATATATTTAGGTGAATTTTTTACTACAGAGTGTGGCAAAATGCTTTGATTTCTAAACTTGCGTCTTTCGATGTAATTTCTTCTCTCCATAACCTTCTTTCTGATTTTCTCTCCGATCGTTTCCTAGCAAATGTTGTAGACGTTCACCGTTCATCCTTTAAATCAATACTTGGGTCTCTCAATTCTCATATTTCTTTGTCATCCTCAGGTCTTCTATTTTTCATTAATAGCCTTTAATTTGAAAGACGAATCACTCAACCGTAGATTGCTGATTGCTGATCCTTGGAGGAGCAACTTATCTCTGCTTTTTCTCGTATTTTTATTTGGGTCAGATGAAACATGGACTTTTTCAAAGCCCCAAAAACTCAATTCTTCATTTGTCTACTAGTCATAACTTTCCTCACAAATAAAATAGTGTGTTCTTCAAAAATACACCACTCAAATTTTTTTTGGTCTTAAATTATCTTCATATTTCCTTTTGTCTTATCTTCCTAAACAAGTTTCTACTAGCTTGGGTATTCTGAGGATAACTTTAGAGCATTTCCCCAGTTCCTTGCTTTTGTATGGGGTATGCATCACATATCTGGGTTGGTTCCGCTCACACAGATCTTCTGGAAATGGTGGAGTTTATTTTTTTTTTATTTATTAACTCTCTCTCTCTCTCTCTCTCTCTCTCTCTCTCTCTCTCTCTCTCTCTCTCTCTCTCTCTCTCTCTCTCTCTCTCTCTCTCACTGATTCTGTAATCATTTTTTTCTCTTTGAAATGATTTTTCATTTCAGTTTAACCAATCCTATTACAACCGGCACTGTTTTTTTCTGAGTTCTTTAGTCGCAAAAATCTTCCTTGAGGAGACCTCGACTTTCCACTCAGTCTCATTCTTTCTGTTTAGTTCCCTGACCTCAAATTTAAAGGCCATGATCACTATTACATATACCAACCTATAAAGTCTGGTACACTTCTGTTTTCCAACTTTATGTAACTTGCATTCTTTCAAACTCTGTTCATCTGGCAATGTCAGCCATTAATCTGGATAGGAACCAGATTTTTCCCAATTGCGATGTTATATATATATATATATATATATATATATATATATATATATATATATATATATATATATATATATATATATATATATATATATATATATATATATATATATATATATATATATATATATATATATATATATATATATATTCCAGTTTTTAAAGAGCAATAAAATTTCTAATTATTTACTTTCTTTTTTTAAAATCTAAAAAGCAGGATGTTTTTTAAATTTTTTTCAACCCCATCTTTCTGTGCTTTTAAATCCAAAATACAAATAGTAAAAATTGAAATTTAAGTTTTATTTTAGCATAATTGACTATACAATGTTGAATAACGCCCACGTGTCTACGCGCCAGTGCCAACCTTTGATATTCACAACAAATTTACGTTTCATTGTCAACAGATTAAACTAAATTGTTTGATATAATTCAAGTAAATAGTTCATTTTGAATGTGGAAATGGAAAGGAAGAAATCTGGATGATGTCTTTATCTTTTTACAAAGTATTATTATACTGATATTTTTAAACTTTTATTTTAGTAGATACAAGGATTTCAGTACCTTTTTCTTTATAAGAGGAAAATTACGTATGAAAGCAGAGATAAATGAAAGAAGCACAACAGAACCACCGAAATTGGAAGGTAAGTGCTACCAAGGCATGCAAGTCATTCTGTTGCATGCCTTACTGAAGATATTTCATAGAACATTTTTGGTATCTTAAATGAATTCTTTTAGTTCTTAAATTTCTTTAATTATTTATTTAAAATTCTAAAATTATTTTAAAATATTACAGAAATAAGTATATAGTTTCGTCATTTTTCCTATTCTCTCTCTGAGAATGAAAAGAAAAACACAAGCCATTTAGATGAAGGGCAGCCAACCTTTCCTATTTCATTAATGGTGAAGGAGTTCCAATTAAACAAAAATTGTCTTGTTAACAAAAATTTGAAGAAAAATAACATGTATTCTTCATGTAAATACTAATAAAATAATAATTAACATTGATGATATAATTAATATTTATGAAAAAAGGTATTTATTTTATTTTGTGCAAAATATCCACTTTCAAATAATATACTTTCAAAAGTTCCTTAATGGCCTACATGTGACACAGGCGCTACTGGTTGGAAGCTCATGGTAACAAGTGGTTTTCGTCATAAAAATAGGAAACCTTAATATTTCAATGGCTTCAATACGCCCTTCTCACTTTCTGAAAGAATATTCTACGTGTCACATAAGAGAGAGAGAGAGAGAGAGAGAGAGAGAGAGAGAGAGAGAGAGAGAGAGAGAGAGAGAGAGAGAGAGAGAGAGACTTTTGAGTACTGACAAAGATGTCTTACTTCAGATATGATCTATTACAGTTAAAATCCTATAAGAAAATCTTTTATAAAGAGTAGAATGAAACTGCAAATGAAAACCTTTGAACAAAATAGTACTGCAATTTAGATATTATTAACTACTGTTCACGGTTTAATATATTTTAAATTATATGTCTTCTTACAGTCTGCTACATCCTTTTTTATTCTGTACTTAGTAAGAATAATGTTTAAAAACTATCACTTACTCCCATATATATATATAGAATATATATATATATATATATATATATATATATATATATATATATATATATATATATATATATATATATATATATATATATATATATATATATATATATATATATATAATATATATATATATATATATATATATATATATATATATATATATATATATATATATATATATATATATATATATATAAATATATAAAAATCTATTCATATATATATATATATATATATATATATATATATATATATATATGGTTCATGTGTAATTATTGACCAGCGTTTCTCTGACTCATAAAATTTTAGGTTAAGTATTTATAATCTTGTTTATATTTTTCAAAATTATATAAATCTCAACTTATTTTAGTAAAGGTGAAGCACTTTAATTTTAAATTAACTTTTCTTTTATAATTAATAGTTTAATATATATATATATATATATATATATATATATATATATATATATATATATATATATATATATATATATATATATATATATATATATATATATATATATATATATATATATATATATATATATTCTTTACCTTTTTTTGTAAGAATTATATGCATTATCAATTTCGAATATATATATATATATATATATATATATATATATATATATATATATATTTATTAATTTATATATATATATATATATATATATATATATATATATATATATATATATATATATTTACGAATTGTGTTTAGTTATTAATTGTTTTCTTGCTAATAAAGATGTTACAAAATGTTTTTTATTTTATTTATTTTATTTTTTTTATATATATATATATATATATATATATATTTTATTTCTCATACGAGGTGGGGCCGAACCTCTATATCATCACTCCCGTCTCCTCCTTTCTGGGGATGCCCCCTCTCACTTTTGCTCTCGAGTGGCCGTAGGATTTTTTTTAAAATCCCAAAATTTTAATAACATTTGAAATAAACGAAGAATAAAAATAAGAACTTAGAAAAATATATATACTTAAGAGATAGTGTGAATGATTTAACTTTACCTTATGCCGTATAGTTAGCCTAAGTTATATATATATATATATATATATACAATATATA
>JABUQX010091058.1:15000-22500 GCA_015478945.1 Trachelipus rathkii
TATTTTGTACTTCACTTAGAAAAAGAAATACAGAAATTAAAGGTAGAGATGCCAAAAAAAATATACACCGAAAAACACTGCCAAATATATTTGTAGTCCTGGATGCGTTTCTATTATTATTTATTTAATTTCTATATATATCTATATATTATATTCTATATTTTATTATTTTATGTGTATATTTATATATTGAAAATGGTCAATATATATTAACAACTTTATTATCATATACTGATTATATTGTCGTTTATATTTTAGTTATTTTATTTTTTACTATTTATTTTATATTATTTGATTATTTAATACATATTAATGAATCCAAAGTGCCGCTTCATAAATATATAATTAAATAGGAGTACATATATAAATTTTTATAAATATATATTATATTATATACTATAACTACTATGTGATATTTAACGTATATTACGATGGGCTATATCTTCAACATACTCCATATAATATATAACTAATTTATATTAATATTTAATTATAATATATATATATATTAATATTATATATAATACAGATGTATAATTGTAATACCAGTCTAAGTTGTCAAATTTAAATGAACTACGATAATTGAAATAGACGAATTTTTATCAATTTTTAGGTAAATTGTTCCTACTATTACAAATTCTAAATAAAGTTTTTAACAAATTTATAGTATTTTTCTTTTTGAAATAGAATTTCAATGCAACACATAATAGTAAATATGATTAATTATATTTATAGTCTGAATATTAAGATTACGTAAAAAAGGGTTAAAAAAGGGTGACGTCCCGCTCCATCAATATCTTGGTAGATACTATAGAGGTGGAGAGTATATAAATATTAATAGGTCATTGGTTCCCACTAGGAGGTGTTGTGATTTCACTCAAATTTAGCGTTATATTCTGTTAGTAAGACTTATTTTCATAGTAGAATGAGATGATCGATGGGATTCGTGAATATGTGTGAGAGGATATTGATTACCACTTGAATTCTGTGAAAATAAGAAGATGCTACTTGAAAAGCTTAAGAATGCGTGTTGTGTAGACATAAATGGAGATCAATAGAGGATTGAGAGAAGAATGTGAGATGTGAGACACGTGATTAGAAGAATACAGGATTATGCCATGGATTGCTCTGTTGTGAGAATCCATAAGTAGATTTAGACGTGTTATAAGTAAATGAATACTCAGATAAGTTAAAGGAGATTGGTTAGGAACGTGCGAACTTTAGGGAGAGTTCTTGAGGGTGAGAATTCTCTATATCGTCTATAGAGATACGACTTTTGATGCGAAGATGAGGTTATCATAGTGGCACCAACCCCAAATGAGATCGTGAGGAGAGAGGAAGGACATTTTTTTGAAGCCGACGAAGGATCAATTGAGTGCATTTCATTTCTGAAACTATTTCAGTCTTATTGAATAACAAGAAGAATTCGATGCCTACTGTTGAGAGTGAAGGATACAGGTGATGTGAGTTTTTGCAAGAACGGACTTGGAAATTAGAAGTGAGGATAGGAGACTGTAGAAGAACAAAAGAGATCATTCATAAATTCTGAAGTAACCGAGATTGAGATTGCGGGAAGATTATACCTTAGACAAATAGACTCTGTATTTCTATTTTGATTAAATGAATTCCGGGATTGTCACGTTTTATTATTTGATTTTGATCCCATCTATATATATAGTAATATATAGTATATATATATATACTACTATATATATATAATGAGATAGAGATATTATCATATATATATATATATATATATATTATATATTATTACTACTATTGTAATATTATATATAGGATAGATAGTAAGTAAGATACTGATGATAGGATATATAAGAGATAGAGAGATAATGAGAGAGAGGAGTAAGACGTGAGAGAGAGAGAGAGATAGAGATGATAGTAGAGGTACTAGGGTAGTATGGAGAGATGAATATTGATATAGGTGATATTAGGCCGAGATATATATATATACTGAATATATTTATGAATAGGAAGAGCAGAGTAAAATAGTAGATACTATAGTAGAAAGAGAGATACTAATGATTAGAGACTGTGACTATAGAGGAGCGATAGTGAAATAGTAGTATTATAATAATAGATAGAGAGAATATTGTATTATGTATCTATAATATAATGATATATAGATAGGCCTGATATATATCTTATATTATATATGAATATGAGTATAGGATATAGATATATAGTAAGAGACTATAAGATAGGATGAATATAGTATATGTGAAGAGGATATATAGGTAATATGAGATATATATAAGTATATGAATATATATGAAAGATATAGAGAGAGAGAGAAGAGGTAAATGAAGAGTTTGGAAGGAGTTATATATTATTTAAATATATTGAATATATTGTATTAGATATATGATTATTATGAAATAGATGATTATCAATTAAGATTATAATAACTCAACAGATTTTTACTGCTAATTTAATGTAACTCACCGAATCAATGCTTCTGAAGCTTGCAAATTGGAGCCAGTTAAAGGGAAACGCATGAGATTCTCTACTGGTGAGCATTCATCCCATGCCCACTCTACGACGGAATGCCTTCGCATATCAATACAGACCTTTCATTTTACTCGAAAAATGTAAGCCTAATGCTAGGAGAAGCATACTAATGAGCGCGAGAAGAGACCACAGTTTTTTGTATTGAAGAATTAAGTAATAAAGAAGGCACTCAGAATTCGTTATAATTCGTATCTACTCGAATAGTGTGTTCAACTACAAATAGTATTCTTCTTCAAAAGCAAGAACAAATCAAATTTAGCTTGTTCTTAATCATTCTTGTTGTGATAGCTGGAACGTGAGTTCAACCTTTTAATCCGAATGAATAAGTATATTATGATACACCAAAATGATGACACTAGAGCACCAATAGATAGCAGCAGAATTCAGCTAGTACAGAGTCGCGTGAAGACCGACTATAGCCAATTAACCACAAATGAAGTATCGCATAATATTTGCTTTTTATCGCATAGATTAGATAGATAGATAAATGAAAGGATGCTTTATGTTTCAGTCACTATAGAAACTAAGAAATACGAGAGAGAGATAGAGTAGTGATAGAGATTAGATGATAGTAATTAGAAATGAGAGAGGAAGATAGTAGAGAGATGATACTACTGATATGAGGAAGATGAGTGATAGAAGAGATATAAGATAGAAGAGAGATGATACGTAGATAGAGTAATAATAGATATAAGATAGAGAGAGAGAGAGAGGAGAGAGAGTATAGAGAGATGAGATATAAGATAGAGATAATTAGATGCAGATGAGTATAGCACACTCGATAAATAGACTCATATATATATAGGTTTATAGTAGAAAACCTCTCCATTGGGCTCTTATGGTATGTTTAGGTAATTTCCTACATGATAATCTTATCCTCTCTCAGGTGCGGTGTCCCAGAATGAAAAACGGCGTCAATTCGAGTATAAGCTTGGCCGGTCTATTACTTTTGACGCGCGAAGTTCAAATTTCATACACAATTCCTAGCTTAGCCCTGTACGACACAACCACCTTTGCAAGTTACACCTATTTGCATCGATTATATCCCTGATGTAGACCTCATTTGGTGTACCAGATTAACTAAATGCGTAGCGACGACCAAAGCTCTCTAAGATGATGGTCTTTCGTGGTGGGAATACGGTAGAGATACAGGATTCCCCTGTCGAGTAAGAAGACGCGACTTAATGATGCATAATCTTATTCAAAAACAATTGTAATAACTACAACAAGGTATACGAGGCTTGACAATAAGTGGTTGGGTTCACAATTGGAGTCGTCAGCTCCTCTAGACCATTCCAGATCAATAACTCGGACATCATTGTCCAGCCCCGCCAGATCGAGGCTATTTAATATCTGGTGTTATCGTCCTCTGTGAGATGGTCTGCACGTTGAATGCTATCCTTAAGCGATATATATAATATATATTATATACTATACCTTATCTCATAATCTTTCAGTGTCTAGATAAATGTATTATAATGAATCGTATATTACTAATGATATATATCACTGGTAAGTCAGAGTAGATATATTAATATGATGATGAAGAATGGACTAGGGGATATGAATACAGGCAATGGATATATACTATATATATATATATAATCAGGGGTCGGGTCTCATACGTTTGGTCAGCAAATGGTATAGCAGTTTGAGTATCTCCGTCAGACCTACGCATTACTTTAGTAACAAGCTAAAGAGCAATGAACAGTGGAGATATACAGACTAGTGAGTTTTGAATGTGGTATGTTATTCTTTAGATGTGTGATATATATGTGTAGATTAGAGATTGTGATTTGTATGTGAGAAAGGGAAATATAGAGGTGATAGCGATGAAGTGTGCTAGTTCTTAATTGGCAAGTTCTGATATATTTGGGAACAAAGTGATGGTAGAATCTATTGTAAACGTTCAGTTGCAAATTTTGCAAGTGTATGAATCAGGAAGTTTATTCAATATGTTCACTGATATAAAGTTACTAGTAATGGGAAAATAGTGTGCTCAAGGGAACATCGTTTGTGGTTACAACACATCCCTATAGCTTTGTTAGGTAGATGATGCAACATATATGTGTGATGGAATATGTTTGCAGGAACTCTCGCGATAGTTTACTGCTGGATTAATTCCCGTATGCACAATCTTCTTGAGATTGAGAGTCACTAAAGGTGAATTCGACTTGTCATGTGCGCGAGGACTATAGTTACTGTGGTCTCTCTTAAGTTAAAGTCTTGTTCGTATACTCTCTAAAGAACAATGTATGTGTAATACTTATTCGAAGATTCTCTAAATTAGAGTTTGGAGAATTAGCGAGTTTCAATATGTCAACGAATATGATAAGAATGGACTATCGAACTCGATAAGTATCGATCTACGTAATAGATTGGTTAGGTGAATCGATCGTTCAAAATGTTGATATTAATTGGTGAAAATTGAATAGTTTGTCTGAAATTAGTGTGTTACATATGCTCAAATGAGGAGATCTTGCTTTTGGTTCATGGGATAGAAGTATCAGTGTATTTATTTAATACTATTAATGATACTCACATTTGTGATTTTATATAGATTAAAGAAATTATAAATAAGATAATTGCTTTGTTGAAAGGGACTATGTGAAGTTAGATAGGTATATTTTTTATAAAGGAGTGGTATATAATTTTAGCATGAATATAAGAGATACAATACATCAAGTGGTGCAGAAGTTAAGATGAACTAATATATGATTATTGTAAGATAAGTATTTAATTCGAGCAGAAGATTAGCATCTAATCCATAATAAATCAGAGTGGTGAATATGGAGTTAGAAATGACGAGTCTAGAGATATAGTGGAGACAGAATCATAGGTAACGGCAATAAATGATATACGAGATATAGTCTTATTTGTTGCCTATGATTGCAAATGAATTGTGTCAGTGTTAGAATCGTCTAAAGGTTATAAGGAGAGAGAATGTGTTTAATCGGTTAAAATAATTTGGTGTTTTTACTCTGCCAAAGTTATTGAAAAATTCGCTCATTCAAGAACGCCAGCGATTTTCCTTCTTAAACAAAAGAAACCATGTTCTCAATTATTTCACCACTTATATTGGTAAGTAAGAAAGAATAAAAAATTAAATATTTTACTATATAATATATAAATATATAATGTATATATGGTGGAATTGATATAAGTGTTGATGCCTATAATCAGTTTTAAAATGTATAAAATAGATGCGTAGTATAGAATAATGTATCCTAAAATAGCCAACTGATGAGGTTTCAAAGAAAGTGTTTGGAATTATATATTTAAGGAAAATAAATAAGGAAGACTATAAAATGATGCATATTAAGAGTAAAAAATATTAAAAGTAAATATACGAACTGTATTGATAATGGAATGAATTAATATAATTAGTAATACTTTACAATGAGGAAATAGAATAAGGCATACTTTCATGGAAGGTTAAGATAATAAGTAATATTAAGTGCGATAAATCATGTCTGTGAGGTGAAAATGAAATGGTATGATTGTTCCTTTTGATATTATAGCAGAGTAACATAGGATGTGAAAGATGATTCTGTTCAAGATTTATCCTTAGTGTTGCTCATTCTTCATAGCATAACATTTTTTATACTCGATAGCTACAGGGTAGAATAATGAAGTGGTGATGATACATGGTGCTTTTGGGAATGGATGTGCAATAGTACGGCAATAATTGTGGTTATGTTGCGCGGAATATAATGTTGTGTAAAAAAGGATAGAGAGAAGATAGAGAAAGATATTGAAAAAAAAAAAAGAATAGGTAATCTGCAAGAACATAGATGTCGTACAAATAAATCATTTACGCTCGAATCATATCTCGCTGTGAAGTGCGGGATAGCCATTTGGAAATTTGCCTAGAGTAGAATATGAAATATTTAGTGAGGGAAATGAAATGCTCGATGAATATATATAGAAATAAAGAGGAACTATAAAATTCATTAAGCGAATTTGTATTGTAAATAATCTATAGTGAGCTAGACTAATGGTAATATTCTGCAGATGCCTTATTTAGAGATACTCTAATTGTATTAGATTAGCTCGTTGAAAATAAATAGACTTTCGTAATTTTAAATAGTTTGCTGTTTATTATACTTGTTTTATCTAAAGAATACCCCCAAGAGTGTATATAGGCACACTCTCGTCTACCTGAATGTTTGAGTTTCAGAGTTCAGTGGGATGCGTCACGGATACTTCAGGTGCTGGATAATCTACGTGTTTGATCGAAAGGATGAGGATACTAATTCCCCGCAATTTGCCTGGAGAGGGTCTCCTGAGTGGAGAAACCCCCGGCTACTATGGTTGCATTTTGTGAGGTGAGTTCTGGCTGGAGGAAGACTAGTGGTTTTATACATTCGACACTCCCATCACAGATGGCGTTATGAGAAAAAATGAGATCGACCGATGATGAGGTGGCCCACACGTTACACTAAGGCTCGAGCCCCCCTAGCACATTGTCGAGGTTTGTTAAAGATCGTCTTATAAATGACAATAAAAGTATAGTGTAATTAGTATAGGATTATATGTACTCGGATAGCTTCCTGAGATAAGATAATTAAAATAAGAAATATGCATAGATGTATATGTTTTATGTTGGTGTAATATTCTTTATATAAATATATTTTCTCTAATATATATTATAGATTTTGTACCACAATCGACTCAAAATAAGTGTATTACAATGGTATTCATGCCAATATCATTATTAATTGCTCAGGATCTTCTTACTCGTGCCTATGGCCTACGAGATGATTGTTTCTATGAAAAGATCACTGATTGTTCTCTATTATTTTTTATTTTTATTCTTTGACTCTCTCACTGTACTATCTAATTGTATTTACTAAATGTAAATTATTTTGTATTTCTACACCTGATATAAATGAAATAATGACCATCTAAGCTCCTGTACTTCACCATATTACTCATAGTCCCTCAGTCATTCGACGTACTCTTTCAGTT
>JABUQX010091058.1:27500-29782 GCA_015478945.1 Trachelipus rathkii
AACTTCTTAATTCTCCTCTTTCTGCTGAATTATCGAAAGATTTATTTACAATTTTAAATAGTGAAATTATTCGAATTTTATTCGATAAGAAAAGAATAAAGTAAAATAGCATCTATGGGACTACTTTACACGTTAATTATCAATTGTCTTTTTAAGTGCTTTCATTCATTTACCTCTTATAATAAATATTATTAATATATATTATATTAATATATATATTAATATATATTATATATATTAATATATTATATATATAAAGTATATATATATATATTAATATATTATATATATAATATTATTATATATTTATATATATATATATTAATTCTATATGCTATTAATCAATTAATTAATATTACAATAATATATTATATTATAATAAATAATATATTAATTATATTATATATATATATTTATATAAAGATATATATTAATTATATAATAAATATATTATAATATTAAATTATAATAATATTACAATTATGAAGGTTTATTAATTATACATTAATATTAATATATCCATCAGGAAAATACATAATTTAATTATATATATATATATATATATATATATATATATATATAATTGAAGATATATATAGGAACATATATAAATATCTATAGAATATAGAACGATCCATAGTCTATATATTATATTAATATATATATTAAATATATATATTAATATATTAATATATAATATATAATATATATTAATAAGAATTTCAACATTGGAAAGGAATAACTTCAATTTTAGATATATCATAATCTTATACTATACTTTAGAGAATATAGAATTATGATGATTATTTCTTAGATTCAAATTGCTTATTTATCATTTATTTATAATTTATATGTCAATTTTATATCAGTTTGATAATTATTATAAGCTAAATTAATAATAATAATAATATAATAATAATAATATATAAAATAATAAATATAATTTAATAATAATATAATAATAAATAATAATAATAATATAATAATAAATAAATAATATTAAATAAGAATGTAGAATAATATATAATAATATAACAATAATTTTAATAGATTTACTAATAGATATACTTATATTTTTTTGTCACATACATATGATTTCATTTTCAAAAGTTTTTGAAATTTAAAGATGAGCTCTAAAAAAATAAGTCCAATAAAGTGGGGAAGTTATATTACACCGAGTAACATTAATTCGACAAGAAAAATAAAGAACATATTATGTTATATTACAGGGAAAATTATATAGAAAGAATTCAAATAATGTGTAATAGTAGAAAATCTCTCTAAGTTTGATAAGTAGAAGTGAATGTCTCCTTATTTTATAAATGGTAATTTTAGATAAAATTATTCTAATAAGATACCTCGACGTATTCTCTACGTATTTTTTATTGAGTTCAATTTAATACATGTCATATATTATAATGTAATTTAGTATATTTTTAGCAATATTTTCATTCATTTGACCAATTTTATTCAATTATATAAATAAAAATATAAAATATTTTATATACTAATGTTAGCTTTAAGAAATTTGTAAAAGATCGATCGTTTCTATGTTAACTCGTGCTACAGCATGAAGTCAATAGGGTTCGTACATCTTGATATATATATATATATAATTATTATATATATATTATATTTATATATTATAATACTATATATAATAATATATATTTATATTAATAATAAATATAATTAATAATTATATTAATATATAATATATATATTAAATATTATTAATACTATAATATTTATATATTATATTATATATTATACATTATATATCTTTTTAGCAATTTAAATATATATATATATATATTATATATATATAATATATATATATTAATTATATTTAATAAAGGTAGACATTATAGCTCAGCTACCACTACTCATTTTATGTGCAAATGTATATATATAATTAAACAAATATTCCTAAATGACAAAGTAAAGGTATCATAGATTGTACTTACTAATAATATCAAAATTTTTCAAAAGTTAAACGACACCAATTATATGTAAAGTAATATTTATTATATATTTAATATATAATATATTATATAATATAATATATATATATTAATATATATATATATATATATATTAGGATATATGTATCCGGAACTCGTAAATTTTGGAAGTTTTCTGTCCGGCCGAACTAACTTGTTCCGGCCTCGGAACTAACCGGAACTTTCTACCTTTTCAAATGTCTATTCTTAATATAAAATCTATAATAATTTAATTTGTCAATTTACTTCAGTTAATTATATACTCTCTATTAAAAATTC
>JABUQX010091059.1:0-10000 GCA_015478945.1 Trachelipus rathkii
GAGAGAGATCTTTCTTTTTATGTTTAATAACGTAAAAAATACATTTTTACATACCTTAAAGCAGTAAATCAGTAAATAGTAAAATCAATACGCACACCCATCAGCCCTACTACCCTCCATACCCTCATACCCTACTGTGATCTATTGATCAATTGATCTATAATCTATTGAATCCATGTGAATGCTATTAGTTCATTGATTCAACCGTATTTTTGTATAACTACACAAAAACTTTTTATTTATTTATTTGGTTTTCTTTAAAACATTTTGTTTTTACTAAAATTATTCTATTTTATGTTTATAACTTAAAAAATTTTGCATATTTACATTACCCTAAATCAGTAAATCAGAAGATCAGTAAATCAAACTGCCACCATACCCTCCTACCCATCTATTGATCTATTGATCTATTGATCTATTGATCTATTGATCTATTGATTCAAGTCATATTTTGTATAACATAACACAAAAACTTTTATTTATTTTAGTTTTGTTTCTTTAAACAACGCGTAAATTTAAATGGGCTGTATAACTAGTTTATACTATAAACAAAATTTGCAATTATTTACATACCTTAAAGCAGTAAATCAGTAGATCAATTAAATCAAACTGCCCTCCATACCCACATCCAACCCTGATCTATTGAGCTATTGATCTAGTTGATCTATTGATCTATTGATTAAGTCATATTTGTATAACATAACACAAAAACTTTATTATTTATTTTTTTTCTTTAAACTTTCGTTTTTTTTACTATAAAAATTTTATTTATTTTGTTTAATTTGCTTTAAATATTTTGTTTTTACTAAAATAATTTATTCTTTTATGTTCTATAACTAAAATAAAATTGCATATTTACACATACCTTAAAGCAGCTAATCAGTAAATCAGTAAATCAGAGGACTGCCCTCCATACCCTGCATACCCATTCCATGATCTAGTTGATCTATCTGATGCTATTGATGCTATTGATTCAAGTCACATTTTTGTATAACATAACACAAAAATTTTATTTATTTGTTTATTTTTCTTTAAACTTTTCGTTTTACTAAAAAAAATTTATTCTTTTATGTTTATAACTTAAAAAGATTTTGTATTTTTACATACCTTAAAGAAGTAAATCAGTAAATTTAGTAAATCAAGACCTGCCCTCCATACCCTCTACCCCCATGCATCATTGATCTATTGATTAGTTGAATCTATTTGAATTCAATTCGTATTTTAGTATAACATAGGACGAAAAACTTTTTACTTATTTTTTGTTTTGTTCTTTAAACATTTTGTTTTTTACTAAAAAATTATTCTTTTTAATGTTTATAACATAAAAAAATTTGTATTTTTACATACCTAAAGCAGTAATCAGTAAGATCAGTAAATCAAACTGCCCTCCATACCTCATACCCTTCTGTGATCTATTACTATTGATCTATTGAATCTATTGATCTATTGATCTATTGATGCATTGATCTATTGAATTTTTATAACATAACCAAAACTTATTTATTTTGTTTTGTTTCTTTAAAAACTTTTCGTTTTTTACTATAAAAATTATTTATTTTTGGTTTTATTTGATTTTAAATATTTTGTTTTTAATTTTTTAATTTATTCTTTTTTATGTTTATAGACTTAAATAAAAATTTGCCATATTTAACAGTACCTTAATAGCAGTAAATCGCAGTAATCAGTAAATCAAACTGCCTCCATACCCTCATACCCATCCATGATCTATTGATCTATTGATTATTGATCTATTGATCTATTGATCTAATTGACTTCAAGTCACAATTTTGGTATAACATAGCATCAAAAACTTTTACTTTTTTTGTTTTGTTTCTTTAAACTTTTCGTTTTTACTAAAAAAAATTTCTTTTTATGTTTATAAACTTAAAAATTTGTATTTTTACATACTAAAGAAGGTAATCAGTAATCAGTAAAGGTCAACTGCCCCTCCATACCTCGCTAGCTTCCATGATCCATTGGATCCTAGTTGATCTATTGATCTATTGATCTTGATCTCAAGTCATATTTTACGTATAAACTAGAACAAATGAACTTTTTTACTTATTTTTGTTTTTGTTTCTTTAAACATTTTGTTTTACTTAAAAAAATTTAAATTCTTTTATGTTTATAACATAAAAATAATTTTGTATTTTACATACCTAAGCAGGTAAATCAGTAAATCATAAATCAAACTGCCCTCTCATACCCTCATACCCATCCTCATACCCTTCTGTGATCTAATTGATCTATTGATCTATTGATCTATTGCGCTGTATGTGATCTATTGATTCAAGTCCATTTCGTGTATAAATAAACAAAACTTTTTATTTATTTGTTTTGTTTCTTTAAACTTTTCGTTTTTTTACTATAAAAATTTATTTATTTTGTTTAATTTGCTTTAAATATTTTGTTTTTTACTAAAAATTTTATTCTTTTTATGTTTATAATTAAAATTTTTTTTGCATATTTACATACCTTAAAGCAGTAAAGTCAAGTAAATCAGTAATCAACTGCCCTCCCATATACCTCATACCCATCTATGATTATTGATCTATTGAAAATCTATTGATTGTCAAGTCACATTTTGTATAAAATAACAGCAAAAACTTTTATTTTATTTGTTTTGTTTCTTTAAACTTTTCGTTTTTACTAAAAAAAAATTTATTCTTTTTATGTTTAATAACATAAAAAAATTTGTATTTTTACATACCTTAAAGCAGTAAGATCAGTAAAATCAGTAAATCAAACTGCCCTCCATACCCTCTCTACCTTCTGTGATCTATTATATGCTACTTGATCTATTGATCTATTGATCTATTGATTCAAGTCATATTTAGTATAACATAGCACAAAAACTTTTATTTATTTTTGTTTTGTTTCTTTAAACATTTTGTTTTTACTAAAAAATTATTCTTTTTATGTTTATAACATTAAAAAAAATTGTTTTTACATACCGCTATAAGCAGTAATTCAAAGTAAAAAATCATGTATAATCAAACTGCCCTCCATACCCTCCAACCCTTCCATGATCTATTGATCTATTGATCTATTGATCTATTGATTCAAGTCATATTTTGTATAACATAACACAAAAACTTTTATTTATTTTGTTTTGTTTCTTTAAACATTTTGTTTTTTACTAAAAAATGTATTCTTGTTATGTTTAAACTTAAAAAATTTGTATTTTACCACCTAACAAGCAGTCAAATCAGTAAATCAGGAAATCAAACTGTATCCAGCCACCCTCATATACCACTTCTATTAATCCATTGATCTATTGATCTATTGATCTAATGACAAGTCATATTTTGTATAACATAACACAAAAACTTTTATTTATTTTGTTTTGTTTCTTTAAACATTATGTTTTTACTAAAAAAATTATTTATTTTTGCTTATTCTGTTTAAAATATTTTGTTTTTACTAAAAAATTTATTCTTTTTATGTTTATAACTTAAAAAAATTTGCATATTTACATACCTTAAAGCAGTAAATCAGTAATTAGTTAATCCAAACTGCCCTCCATACCATCCTACCCTTCTGTGATCTATTGATCTATTGATCTATTGAATTAAATGGATCTATTGATTCAAGTCATATTTTTGTATAACATAACACAAAAAACTTTTATTTATTTGTTTTGTTTCTTTAAACTTATGTTTTTACCTAAAAAAAATTACTTTATTTTGCTTATTCATGTTTTAAAAATATTTGTTTTTACTAAAAAATTTATTCTTTTTATGTTTATAACATAAAAAATTTGTATTTTACATACCCTAAAGCAGTAAATCAGTAAATCAGTAAATCAAACTGCCCTCCATACTCCTCATACCCCCTTCTGTGATCTATCTGATTCTATTGATCTGACTTGGATTCAAGTCATATTTTGTATAAATAAACAAAAAAGTTTTATTTATTTTGTTTTGTTTCTTTAAACTTTTCGTTTTACTAAAAAAATTTAATTTTTAATGTTTATAACTTTAAAAAAATTTGTATTATTACAATACCTTAAAAGCATAAATCACAGAATCTTGTAAATTAGTAATGAGCATAATCAGTAAATCAGTAAACGTCAAACTAGTCCTCCTAGCACTCTCATACCCTTCTGTGATCTAATTGATCTATTGATCTATTGATCTATTGATCTAATGATTCAAGTCATATTTTGTTATATCAACAACACTCAACCTTTTATTATTTGTTTGTTTCTTTAAACATTTTGTTTATACTAAAAAAATTATTCTTTTTGTTTATAACCTTAAAAAAATTTGTCATTTTAGCATTACCTAAAGCAGTTAAATCAGTAAAATCAGGTAAATCAAACTATCCCTCCATAACCTAATCCACCCTTCATGAGTCTAATTGATCTATGTTGATCTAAATTCATCTATTGATCTATAGAGCTTATTTGATTGAAGTCTTCTTTTGTATAAGATTCACAAAAACTTTTATCTTTTTTGTATTTGGTTTCTTTTAATCATTTTGTTTACTAAAAAACTTTATTCTTTTTATGTTTATACACTTAAAAAAATTTGTATTTACATACCTATAAGCAGTAACAGTTAATCCAAGCAGTAAATCAAACTGCCCTCCATTCCCTCATACCCTTCTGTGATTTATTGATCTTGATCTATTGATCTATTGGATCTATTGATCTAAATGATCAAGTCAAATGTCTCCTGATTAACAAAATTTTATTTATTTTGTTTTGATTTTCTTTAAACTTTTCGTTTTTTACTAAAAAATTGGAGTTATTTTTTTTTATCAGATTTAAAAATATTTTGTTTTAATTAAATTTCTTTTTCTTTTTTATGTTTAATAACAATAATTAATTAGCATTTTACATACCTTAAAAGCAGTAAATCAGTAAAGTCAGTAAATCAAACGTGTATCCAGCTACTATCCAACCTCCCTCCTGACCTTCTGTGATCTATTGATCTATTGATCTATTGATTCAAGTATCTTTTTGTAAACATAGCATAAAAATAAATTCTTTGCTGTGCTGTTGTTGTTGTTGTTGTTGTTGTTGTTGTTGTTGTTGTTGTTGTTGTTGTTGTTTGTGTGGTTGCTTGTTATAAATATATCAAACTTTCAAGTTAAATGAAAATATACAACACTTTTTCAAACATATCTCTAAAATATTAATGTTAATTTTACATTAACATTGTAATATTGAAAACTAAACAAAAATACATATCATCCTAGCCCAACTGACATACAGCATTCGTTAACAAGGTAACTAAAATTAAAAGTTTCAACTTACCAGCAGAAGATGGCAATAGCAATCTCAATCTTACTAATACACACAAACGCTCAAAGATATTATATAATTATTATTTATTATTATTAATTATTATTATTATTATTATTATTATTATTATTATTATTATTATTATTATTATTATTATCTATTATTTTATTATTATTATTGATTAATAACAGTCATACGATCAGTAAGTTAGTACGATGATTGCATGGCTAGTGCATTAAGTAAAGTGTCTATAATTATTGTGTGTGTGTGTGTGTGTGTGTGTGTGTGTGTGTGTGTGTGTGTGGGCGTGGTGTGTGTGTTGTGTGGTGTGTGGTGTGTGTTGTGTGTGTGCGTGCGTGTATGATATATGGTGTGTTAGGTTTTGTTATGTTCATAAACATATATATTAAGTTGATGATAATTATAATAATATATAATAATAATAATAATATAATAATAATATAATAATAATAATAATAATAATAATAATAAGTAATAATAATAATAATAATAATAATAGATAATAATCAAATAATAATATATAATGAATTAATAATAATTATTTTTGACGTTTGTGTGTATAGTAAAGGATTGATGATTGCTAGCAACTCTTCTTGCGGTAAGTTGAAACTTTTAATTTTTAGTTACTGTTACGATTCTGTATGTCAAATGTCAGTTGGGCTAGGATGATATGTATTTTTGTTTAGTTTTCAAGAATTAACAGAATGTTAATGTACAAATTACACATTAATGCATTTTAGAATATGTTTGAAGAAAGTAACTTGTATATTTTCATTTAACTTTAACGTTTGATAGTATTTAACAGCAACAACACAAAACAACAACAACAACAACAAACACAACAACAACAACAACAAAACAATAACAACACAAACAACAACAACAACACAACACCACAGCAAAGAATTTATTTTTTATGTTATGTTATACAAAAAGATACTTGAATTCAATAGATGCAATAGATCAATAGATAATAGATCAATAGATCAAATAGATACATAGATCAATAGATCAATAGATACATAATCATGGAAGGATAGGAGAGTAGCTGGATACACGTTTGATTTACTGATTTACGATTTACTGCTTTAGGTATGTAAAAATGTAATTTTTTAAGTTATAAAACATAAAAAGAAAGAAATTTTATTTAAAAACAAAATATTTAAAACAGAATAAGAAAAATAAATAATTTTTTAGTAAAAACGAAAAATTTAAAGAAACAACAAAACAAAATAAGTAAAAGTTTTTGTGTTATCGTTATACAATATATGGACTTGAATCATATAGATCAATAGATCAAATTAGATCAATAGATCGAATAGATCAATAGATCAATAGATTCACAGATAGGGTATGAGGGTATGGAGGACAGTTTTATTTACTGATTGACTGATTTACTGCTTTAAGAGGTTATGTAAAAATACAATTTTTTTAAAGTTATAAACATAAAAAGAATAATTTTTAGTAAAAACAAAATTTTAAAGGAAATTAAACAAAAAAATTAAAAGTTTTTGTGCAATGTATAATACAAGTATAACTTGAATCAATAAGGAAATAAACAGAAGAATATCTCAGGAAGGTAGATGGTATGGAGGATAGTTTATTTACTGATTTACTGATTCTACTGCTTTAGGTATGTAAAATACAAATTTTTTTAAAGTTTATAAACCTAAAAAGAATAATTTTTTTAGTAAAAACAAATGTTTAAAGAAACAAAAGTAAAATAAAAATAAGTTTTTTGCTGTTATAGTTATACAAAATATGACTTTTGAATCAATTAGATCAATAGGATCAATAGATCAATAATCAATAGATTACTGAAGGTGGGAGTTTAGGCTGGAGGAAGTTTGATTTAACTGATTTACTTGATTTACTGCTTTACTGATTGTACTGATTTACTGATTACTGCTTTAAGGTATGTACAAATACAAATTTTTTTAAGTTAAAACATAAAAGGAATAAATTTTTTAGTAAAAACGAAAAGTTTATAGAGGGAAAACAAAATAAATAAATAAGTTTTTTCTCTTTTTTTAAACTAAAAATTTGACTGGCATCAATAGATCAAATAGATCAGTAGGATTCAATAGTCACAGAAGGGTATGAGGGGTAGATGGAGGTCAGTTGCATTTAACTGATTTACTGATTTACTGCTTTAGGGTATGTAAAATACAAATTTTTATGTTGATAACATAAAGAATAAATTTTTTAGTTAAAAACAAAATATTTAAAAGAAGAAAAAAAAGAAGGATCTTTTTTTAGTAAAAAAACATATGACTAATTCACAAAAACAAAGAATAAATAAAGTTTTTGTGTTATGTTATACAAAATTGACTAGATTAATAGATAAATAGATCAATAGATCAATAGATTACGAAAACAATTGATCACAGAAGGGTGGGAGGGTATGGAGGGCAGTTTGTTTTACTGATTTACTGATTTACTGCTTAAGGTATTATAAATATCAAATTTTTTTAAGATTCTTATGCAGTGGAGAAATACTTATCAAAAACAAAATATTTTAAAAGAATAACCGCAAATAAATAAATAAATTTTTTTAGTATAAACAAAATGTTATAGTAAAAATCAAACAAAATAAATAAAATGTTTTGTGTTACTGTTATACAAAATAATGACTTGAATCAATTAGTCAAATAGATCAATAGATCATAGATCAATAGACTTACAGAAGGGTATGAGGGTTGGCTGATACAGTTTGATTTACTGGATTTACTGATTACTGCTTTAGGGTATGTAAATACAAATTTTTTTAGTTTAAACATAAAAGAAATAATTTTTTTTTAGTAAAAAAAATGTTTAAGAAACAAAACAAAATAAATAAAGTTTTTGTGTTATGTTATACCAAAATGTGACGTGAATCAATAGATCGATAGATCAATGATCAATAGATCATGGAAGGTAGGAGGGTATGGAGTGGCAGTTTGATTTATCTGATGTTACTGATGTTACTGGTTTACGGGTATGTAAAAGACAATTTTTTTTTATGTTATAAAACATAAAAAGAATATAATTTTTTTAGTAAAACAAAATTTAAGAAACAACAAAAATAAATAAAGTTTTTGTGTTATGTTATACTAAATATGACTTGAATCAATAGATCAATAGATCATAGATCATAGCTGGGTAGGAAGGGGTAGTAGGGTATCGGAGGTTGCAGTTTGATTTACTGATTTTCTGATTTACGTGGCTTTAAGGTAATTAAAATAGAAATTTTTTAACTGTTATAAACATAAAAAGAATAATTTTTTTAGTAAAAACGAAAAGTTAAAAGCAAACAAAACAAAAATAAATAAAATTTTTGTGTTATGTTATACAAAATTTGACTGAATCAATGAGATCAATAGATCAATAGATTCAATAGATCAATAGATCAATATAGATCATGGATGGGTACTGAGGGTATGGAGGCGTTTGATTTACTGATTAGCTGATTTACTGCTTTAAGGTATGTAAATATGCCAAAAAAAATTTAAGTTTATAAAACATAAAAAGAATAAATTTTTTAGTTGGATGTTATTTTTTTAATCGCAAATTAAACAAAAAATATTTTTATAGTAAAAAACGAAAAGTTTAAAGAAACAAAAACAAAATAAATAAAACGTTTTTGTGTTATGTATACAAAATATGACTTGAATCAATAGATCAATAGATCAATAGATCAATAGATCAATAGATCAATAGATCAATTAATCATCGTCTTCCAGGCACGGGTATAATGTAGATTGTAGCAGGGATACGGAAGTGGGAGGAGGCTGGAGGATAGTTGATTTACTGAATTTACTGATTATTTTGTTTGCTGACCTTCGGATTAATTATTACACGCATCGGAATGATTATTTTAAGGGTCTTTTGTCGCTCCCATGTTCTGAATTTGTTAGATGGGGTTGTGAGTTATGTGTTTGGATTTGGGTGTTTGGCGCCTGATTTACTGATTTTACTGATTTACCGCTTTATGGTATGTAAAATACAAATTTTTTTTTAAGTTTAAACATAAAAGGAATAATTTTTTTAGTAAAAACAAAAAGTTTAAAGAACAAAACAAAAATAAATATTTTTGTGTTATGTTTATACAAAATATTATTGAATCATAGATCAATAGATAATAGATGGGTAGATCACAAGAAGGGTATGAGGGTATCGAGGGCAGTTTGATTTACTGGATTTACTGATTAGCTGCTTTAGGTATGTAAAACTACAAATTTTTTATGTTATAAAAACATAAAAAGAATAAATTTTCTCTTTAGACCTCTCTATTTTCTCCCGGAATAGAGCTCATAATAAGGCTGCCGTAGTAATGGTCATAATGTTTAAAACAAAACAAGATAAATAAAAGTTTTTGTGTTATGTTATACAAAATATGACTTGAATCAATAGATCAATAGATCAATAGATCAATAGATCAATTAGATCAATAGATCACAGAAGGGTAGGGGGGTAATGGAGGCAGTTGATTTACTGATTTTACTGATTTTACTGCCTTTATAGGTATGTAATATAAATTTTTTTAAGTATAACAGAAAAAGAATAAATTTTTTAGTAAAAACAAAATATTTTTAAACAGAATATAAAAAATAATAAATTTTTTAGTAAAACATAATGTTTAAAAAAAAAGGAACAAATAAAGAAAACATGTGGTGTGATTTTATGTCAAAAGCACAATTCTTTCAATAGATCTACAGATCAATAGATCAGAAGGTATATCACAGAAGG
>JABUQX010091059.1:17500-25000 GCA_015478945.1 Trachelipus rathkii
TATATATATAATATAAATATATAATAATATATATATATATATTATATATATATATATATATATATATATATATATTATATATATATATATATATATATATTTTATAATATTATATATATATATATTAATATATATATTATATAATATAATATATAAATATATATATATATATATATATATATATATTAATATATATATATATATATATTATATATATATATATTATATATTATATTATATATATTATATAAATATAATATATATATTAGTATATATATATATTTTATATATATATAATATATATATATATAATATATATATAGTATATATATATATATAAAGTATTATATATATATATAATATATAATATATATTATATATATATATATTCAAGAGCCGTGTACGTGGAAGCAAGAAATGAAGCGAAGAGAGTGAAGAGGAGGGCAAAGTAGGAGGTGGCTTAGAAGCTAGCAAAGGAACTGATAGATGATATGAAGGAAAGCAAGAAGAAGATTTTTAAATTGGGCAAGAACGTATAGACGAGCGAAGAGTGAGGTATGTAATATCAAAGACAAAATTGGAGAAATTGGTAAGCCCGGAGGAAAAAAAACAAAAGTAGATAGAGTACTTTGATGAGTGTTGATTGTGGAGTGCGTTGGAAAGGAAGGGAGAGAGAGGAGGAGAGAGAAGTGGAGGGAGAAAGAATAAGAGGAGGAGGAATTTGAGGAGGCGTTAAGGAAAATGAAGAACGGAAAAACTCCTGGTGAGGATGGGATAAATATTGAGTTGCTGAAGGAATGCTGAGGGAGGGAGGAGAGGGGCTGAAAGCCTTGATGCTGAGATTTCTGAACAGGTGTTGGGTGGAGAGTAGAGTGCCGGAAGGTTGGGGAAGGTCAATAATAGTTCCCATTTATAAAGGTAAGGGGGACGCAGGAAATTGTAAAAATTATAGAGGAATCTCACTAATGGATCACATGGCGAATATATTTGAAAGAATATTAGAAAGAAAATTAAGATAAAAAATAAAGCCAAGATTGGGTGAAAAGCAGTATGGGTACAGAGGTGGTAGAAGTACTACATATTTAATGTTTGCATTTAGAATGATAGGAAAAGACATGGGAATACAATAAGAAGGCATATATCGCCTTAATAGACTTAAAGAAAACATTTGATTCTGTATCCAGAAAGAAGCTGTTGAGAGTTCCGGAGAGGGATTATGAAGTTGGAGGCAGACTGATAAAGGCAGTAAGAAGTACATACGTGAATAGCATAAGTAAGGTAAGAACAGGACATAAAATCGAAGGAATGGTTTGAAGAAAAAACTGGAGTAAGGCAAGGTAGTGTGCTGTCGCCGATACTGTTTATGGCGTATTTGGACAGTCATAAAAGGTAAAAGAGAGTTTAGAAGGGATTGGACGGAGAATCATGGCATATGCAGATGATTTGAAGTGTTGGAGTGGAGATGAGCAAATGGTGCTGTGTTTTGCAGAAAAGTTGACAGAAACAGGATTGAATATGAGTGTGGAGAAAACAGAAACAATGGTAGTAAGCAGGGAGGAGGAGGAGAGTTGAATAGTGGAGGTAGAGACGTAGAGAGATTAAAAATGTGGATAAATATAAATATCTAAGGAAGCACTTGGAAGAAAAGGGGAGTGTGCAAAGAGAAATTACGAGTAGTTTGAGCAAGTACTTCAGGACTGTAAGAGCATATACCCTCATCTGAAAAGATAAATAATGAACAAAGATGAAGAAGAGAGCAAGTATAAAAGGAAGTGTTGACGCCGAATACTGTTGTATTGGGCGGAGACATTGAGCATGACAGAGAGAGAGGAGAGTAGAATTCAGGGCGGAGATGAATGTGTTGAGAACAGTGATTGGAAAGACGAGAAGAGAGAGTGAGAAACGAGACAGTGGGGGAGAGCGTGGGTGTGAAACCCATGATGAATAAAGTGGACGCAGCCAAACTGAGATGGTGGGGACACCTTGAGAGGATGCAGGGAGAGAGAGGAGTTGCCATCAAGAACGCAGGTGGAAAACAGGAGGGAGTGAGAACAGCAGGGAAGACCGCGGAAGAGTGGAGAGACACAGTAAGAGGATCATTGAGAAAAACAGATGCCTGCGAATGGATGAGCTGATGCAATTGGGATCGGATGGACTAGAGCAAGATGGAAAGCTGGAAGGTGGCCCCACTGACAGGCTCGTAACCTGACTGCGTGAGAGAATGTAAAAGGTGTAGAGATATATGATAATCATATCATTCAATGTCCATGCACTAATATATATATTAATATATATAATATATATAATATATATAATATAATATATATATATAGTATATATATATATATAATATATATATATATTATATATATATAAGTATATATATATATATATATATATATATAGCTATTTAATTTTAATTCAAACTTCAAAGAGGTAAGTCCGCAGTCCGCATGCCGCATTCGCATCATCTTATCTACTTAAGATCGCATCCGCATCGCATCCGCTCCGCATCCGCATCCGGACACAGTCAATTATGACATACCGGTCCATCACTAATATATATATAATATATACTATATAATATATATATATATATAAATATATAATATATATATATATATCTATAGTATATATATATATATATATATTATACTATAATATATATATATAATACTATGAGGATTTTAATAATTTAATAAGGTTACTAAAAACATAACACACCGGAGCCCATACTGACAGTCTGATGTCAGCAAGCTAATTCATCGAAGAAACTAATACAAAATTTATTTTATTCTAATGTATTTATTAATAACATCTTAATATTAGTCTATCAAATCGCCGTTATGATTTTGCTTTCCTGGCATTGTAGCGGTCTTTATTAACCTTCCATTGTCTGCAGTATACGAGAGCAAGTGCCACCAAATATTGTTTTATTTTTTATATGCCTCTGGAGAAACTGTTAATTTTTCTTTTTTACTTCCTTTTTTAGGGGATCGTGCGACGGAGGACAACGATGGGGACGTCGTTCCCCGGTATGGCTGAGAAACCACGATCTGTCCTGCTTTGTGGTTTACAACTGGGATATTTTAGTTAAAAAATCAACATTTTGCAAGTTTGACGTTCCGCCGGAGCTATAGGCTCCTTAAGTTCTTCTTCGTCAAAAAAATGAAATCATTATCATCCAAACACAATGATTTTATAACTATTTTAAAATTTCAAAGGCTTGAGTTTTTTTTTTTTTTATATTTCTGTGTTATAGATGTCTCCTGATTAATAAATTTATTTATTTCCTGTAGCGTTATAAGTTTTTTGTGTTACATCATGTTTGCTTTCGGAGGCATTGACAATATAATTTATATATATAAATATATATATATATATATATTATATATATATATATATATATATATATAATATATATATGATATTATTATATATATAAATATATATATATATATTATATATATATAATATATATACTATAATATATATATTAATATAATATACTATATATATTATATATTTATATATAATTATATATATATATATATATATATTATATATATATATATATATAATATATATATATAATATAATAATATATAATTATAATTATATATATATATATATATTATATATATATATTATATATATAATAATATATATAATATATTAATATATATTATATAATATATATATATAATATAATATATATATATCCGCATTCGCAAATTCTGATGCTGATTTTTATGCGAATAGCGATGTAATGTTTCTTACTAACTAGGAATAAATTGTTCAAGTAATCTAAATATAGCAGCTTACCAATACTTATGCTAAGGAGTCCGAGAGGCAGATTTGAATATAAAGGTACATAGTGCGCGAGGGCTCACCCCGATTTTTATAAAAATTACAGGATATACTCTTAAAAAAAATTATAATGAAAATAAAAAAAAAAAACTGTGCGGTCTCTTAGGAAAAAAAGTTACAGGCCCTATACAGTTAATCCTCGATAAGGATTTTTCTTATATAGATATATTATATAATATATTATATATAATATATATATATATATTATATATAAACTAAAATATATATTCAATATATATAATATATATATATAATTATATAAATATATATATAATACATATATATAATATATATATATATAATATATTATATATAATAATATATATTATATAATCTATATATATATATATATATATATATATATAATAATAGTATATTATATAAATAAATATATAATATATATGTATATAATTATATATATATTATAATATACTAATATATATATATTATAATATACATATAAAATATAATAGTATATAATATATATATATATATATATTATATATATATATATATATATAATATCTATATATATATATAAGTATATATATATACATATATACTATATATATACTATATATATATATTATATATATATACCCTATATATATATATACTTTAGTATTATATTATATATATATAATAATACTATATATATATAGTAATATACTATATTAATAAATATATATGTATATATATAATATAGTATATATATATTATATGATATATATATAATATATATATATTATAATATATATATAATAATATTATAATATATAATATATATATAATATATATTTTATTTATACTAATAATCATAATGCGTAATAGTGCGTTTGAGGGTATGTATAACATCGGATATTTTAGAAAAAATAATGCGATTTTATAATATTGCTATGATATATCATTGTTCGACCTACAAATGGTGTTTTGAAGTGGCAATGCAATCGATTATTAAAGAAAAAATAAAAAACAAAAAGTAATTTAATGCACACATTAAACAATGAATAATAAAATATATTCACTAGAATTCTTTATATATATATAGATATATATATATTATATATATATAATATATAATATATATTATAGTATATATACTATTAATATATATATATATATATATTATATATATATATATATATATATATATATATATATAATATTATATATAGTATATATATATATATATATGGTTAATAAGCTTTGCCCCTCCCTATTTTCTTAATTTTTGTTTCAGGTTTAGTAGGTTAGGTTAGGTTAGTGAAAGTTAAGTTAGGTTAGGTTACAGTAAGGTTAGGCTAACTCGGCGTAATCTGACATAACAAAATTTGTATCTAACCTAACTTAACCTAACCTACCTAACCTAAGGTAACCAGTCAACTAACAAAAATTAATAGAAAAAAAAATAATAAAAACTGAAAATTAAGTGATTAATATATATATATTATTATATATATATATATAGTATATATCATATATATATATATATATATATATATATATATATATTAATATATATATATATATATATATATATATATATATATATATATAATATATTTATATGGTTCGACATTTTGGAAGAAGAAACTTTTCAATTTATTTTCATTTACCATACTTCTTGAAGAGCATTAAAAGATATCAAGTATATATATATAAAAAAAAATTTCTTTTTGAAAAATTATTTCATGTAAATTTAGCCGAAGCCAATGTCACTCTTTAAATGTTCAACAAATTAAAGTTGGATAATGGGTACAACGATATCCGATAAACATTACGATATCGGAAAAGACATCGATATCTGATAACATTACCTCAAAACGGACTATTATAATATATAATATATAAATATATATATATATATATATATATAATATAATATATAGTATATATATATATATATATATATATATATCATATAATATATATATAATTAAAAATCACAGGATATACTCTAGGAAAATAATGAAGAATAAAAGAACAAAATGATTTAATTCTATAGGAAAAAAAATTACAGCTTCTCAAAGTTAAAAATTTTCCCATAGGCTTTCTTATAAAAAAAATTAGTGGACCTCGTGCTCGTTTTTGGGACATCCTAGTTCAGGTTATGATAAGGTTTGTTAAGTATCCACAGATTTACTCGGTGTTTATTTAACAAAACATATCATAACCTGAACTAGAGGGCCTGAAATGAGACCTAACCTAGATGAATCAAAAATAAAAAGTCTATGGGAGTTATAACAACTTTGAGAGGCTGTAACTTTTTTTCCTAAAGAGACCGCCAAGTTTGGATTTTTTTTATTCATTATTATTTTTTTAGAGTATATACTGTGATTTTTATAAAAATCGAGGGTGAAGCCCCTTTGCTCTACTGTACTATTACCGAAATAAGTAGAAAAACAGAGTGACGAGACATCCTCGTGTGAATAGGAA
This sequence comes from Trachelipus rathkii, assembly GCA_015478945.1. NCBI lineage: Eukaryota > Metazoa > Arthropoda > Malacostraca > Isopoda > Trachelipodidae > Trachelipus > Trachelipus rathkii. Next base: position 23,807 of record JABUQX010091059.1, read on the forward strand.
AGTATAGATGAGCAGCTGAGAAGATCGTTAATGAAAGGAAGTAAAAGGGTAGATAAGACAACTCTGAGAAAACCACTGTTAAAAGGATAGTAAGAATTAGTTGCGAGACCAACAACACCCTATGGAACGATTTGGAAGAAAGCTAAGCCAAATTAAGAAATGGAAAAAGAAAACCCAAAGAAATAGAATTTGGAGAGCAGAGACCCTTATTAAAGCCTATCAAATACCTTGAAATGTAAAGAGCTACCAAACAAAGCTCCTCATAGTCCCTAAGAGCAGAAGACCATAAATCTGTTAGATAAGATAATATATCTCCCAGTAGAGCTCCGGTGCCAAAAGCATGCTGATAATCGGAAGGGAATAAATCTCCAGATGATCCAAGAAATCAGAGTTAATATTGGCTTCAAAGATTTTAGACAGAATAAAAGCGAGAGTAAAAGGGCTTTAGCTAGAAAGATCAGAGTGTCTTGCTTTCTTCGATATAAGTTGGGAACTCTGAGGCACAGAATGTATAATTGAAGTAGGTACGACATCAGTTCAGACTCTCACCCTCCATTAGAGAAGAGGTGTCCGGTTTGCTTCAAAAAATATCTACGCAACTATTCTGAATTAAGTAAAAATTAGCAAGAAAGATAGCAGAGCGAAAAATTTTCTATTTCCTATAAGCATTGTCTCTAACCTGAATGATAACGAGAACAAGTAAGATCAACTATGGATTTTGAGGAGAGAGAGATTAGACGCTGAATAATGAACCTTCCAATCAAATTAGCTATAGTGTACCACCTTATTGGCTGAAGCGGAGGAGCCTTTTTAGAGTTAAAGCAATCACTCAAGGGATAGTTAGTGTAAATCAAGGTAAGGTTCTCCAATCAACCTGATTAAATTTAAGGAAGATACTCTTAGGATAGGATGGAGCTATTGCAGAGTAAACATTACAATTAAGAATTATAAGGTTGTGCTCAGATTTACCAATAAGAAAAAAGATGGGTATTTATATATTAACTAGTAGAGAAGTTTAGGTTAATGGAGTGCCAGAATTAGTTGAGTCAATCAGGAAAATGTGAGGTTCCTAATCAGTTGCTTCAGATCTTTGAAAATGCTGAATGATTCGGTCTTCTTCTTCCTCTTCTGGATCTGTGTGAGAAGTTCCCAACAACTTATCATTGTGTTCATTGAAACCTACTAAATAGAGCA
>JABUQX010091059.1:35000-41956 GCA_015478945.1 Trachelipus rathkii
TGACTAAAACAAACCACCCTGAGAGTTATAGCGTTCATTCTACCACTTTTATTACGCTAATTTGTAGGTTATGACAAAACCTCCATATGATACTGTTAGTTGGTTGTACACATTCACATTGCCGTATTTATTAAGCTACATATCAATGTAATCTAAAAGGGTATGCATTGAGGTATTTTAATTTAATTCCTTTGTTAGATGTAACGATATTTTTAAATACTATTGGTTATACCTATTGTATTTACCTAATTATTTCATATTGACACGTTTCGGTTTTTGTAGGCACATGATGTCTACGGAGGACGTCTAGTTGTTTATGGGTGCAATGCGTGGAAACGAACAACCGTATCAAATAATGTCTAGAGGAAGAGAACTCCTCATTTTTTATGTGCATTTCACAGAAGCCATAAAAATATATCATCCCATACGACATTCTCATGTTTGTGCGCGGTTTTCGTATTGCGCGGTGCGCAGACACCAACGTACCATGTCCCATCTCCTTTAATGAATTAAATAATCAACTTAATATTCTTACACATTTTCATTCTTAAACATCTAGAACAATGATACAACGTTAAACATAAATTTAAAAAATACAATAAACACGAGAGGTATATATATATATATAAATAATATATATATTATATATATATATATATATAATATATAATAATATCATATATATATAAATATATATACATATATATTATATATATATAATATATGATCATCTTCCTTTTTCCCCCAAACTGGGGTAAGGTGCGTGAAGTAGAAGAACATGACAAAAGTGTCGAAAAGAAAGCCCAGCTTACCGCCCCCTCTGTACCATTACTTAAAGTGAGAACTCGGCGCAGTCAGAAAATCCACCCTACAGCTTTCACGGGACCGCGACGGACCCTCACTATCGGCATATCGTCAAGTGCAGTCATCCCTGGCCCAACGTGGGCCACAAACCATTCCCCGCTCACCAAAACCCCCGCCATTACACTCTACTATGGACCTAGGCTCGCCTCTACCAAACTCACATTTCTCTCTTTAACATTCGTTTACTGACTCAATCCACTTTTCTTCGGTCTCCAGACATAGTTCACTAGCTCATACATTATCATTATTATTAAAAACCATACCCTCATGTAAGACCCTAGATGCCATCATCAAGACTTTAGTCCCCTGTACATCCACCCAACAATTAAATCATGCACCAGCCACTCTTCCTGCCATTCACAACTTCATTACACACTATGCATTCATCCCGTTCTCTTTTCATCCGAACAAGATATCCCTAAATTTAAACTTCAACAATTGTTCCAGCTAGCTCACCAGGTCTAACATAACTTCACACCGCAGACTGTCGCTCATTCACACCATAACCTTACTCTTAATCTACGTCTACTTTCAAACCCCTCCTTTTACACATCACTGCCAAAATTCTGACCAATTGTCCCTCTCACACACTACTCTTCAGATTCACTACACCGAAAACCAAATCATCCGCATATAATAGGTAGGGACCCTCCACTCATCTCCATTCTCCATCATTCTAACACCATTTGCTGCCACCCCATTCTAATCTTCTAACCCCATCCCATATACAATTGAAATAACCAAGAGGACAACAAACACATCCCTGCCTCACTCCGGCTAATTAATTAAAACCAATCACTTTTGACACCATTATTCTTACACACGCTTCGCTATCGTCATTCATACACTTCACTATCTCCATACATACTTTTGATTCCCATATAATATATAATTTATATATAATATATATATTATATATAATATATATAATAATATATATATATAATAATATTATATAATATAATATATATATAGTACAGCCTTCAGTAGGTGTATTGGCTACAGATTCATCTGAGCGATTTAAGGTGAGGAAGGAAGTTTACAAAGTTATTTTGGAGCAGACGGAAAATGAACATGTAGATCAGCTTAAGTTTAGTAGGAACACGCTGATATTCCTATTCGAGGGTTATCAAAATTAACGAGTGAAAGGTAAACAAATAGTTTTCCATTAACGATGTTCATTGTCCCATCATTATGGCAATAAACAAATGTAACCGAACAGAAATCGAGAGGAGAGGAAGGTGCTCATTATCGCCTCTCTCGATCATTTTTATTCCTTGCACTGTCATTGTCTGAATGATTAATACTATCTTTAGAGTTATTACAGAGGAAAGACAAGTGTTTGGCTGATTATTTCCATAATGATATCTTTAAAATGATTGGAGTACAATGATACAATTGGTTAGAAATTAAAGATAGAGATTGTCATGGGATGGAAGACATTTACTTATATCAGAACCTGGCCGTACTGGCAGAAAAGAGTCATAAAGTTACTTGCAACCTTAACAAAATTTCAGAATAACGTCATGTATTACTTAAAGTTAGCGAACTTTAATTCCGGGCATGTAATTTATTTAGTTCATACTCACCTATTGCAAATGATTAAAGTGGCCGCAATTAATCTAATGTTTTGAGAGAACTTTCGTTGATTTTGTTTAGATGTCACGACATCTCTAATAGTTGTGACTGACGGAGTTTGTCTGTTTCCACTCAAGTAAGAAACATAACTTCCTTTATTTGGCACCAGCATCTCTCAGGACACAGGGACATCATCGGGAAAGGTTCCATTTTCGACACATTTCATTTAAATACTTCACTGATATGTTCACCTGTGTGACATTCAGTGAGAGGTTCAGAGCACGACACAAAATTTGGCTTCTGAAATAATTGTCAACGGCATGACTACTCAGAGAAAACTAAGAAACTGCTGATTGAGTATCTGACAATTCGTCGGTGGAGAAAGCTAACTTGGATGATTATTTGATAGAGGTTATTAATTCTGAAACTTTTCTTTCAAATAATATCTCTGTAGTACTTCCTTTGAGTAGTGTGATGAAAGAGACCGATACTTTTGCTAGCCGTACAAAACCAAGAAATTCAGCGTGACGAAGCAGAAGATCATCCATTACCAAAAATTTCTGAAAATTTACTATATCCATCCTTTATGATTTTCGTTTCATTGTCCATATAATTTGTATTTTATATTAGTTTCAAGTATGAGGTGATTAGCGCAGTGATTTTTCACTAATCCGCGGATGCGGATGCGGATATTTTAAAATCGAGCGTGCACGGATTGCGGATGCGGATAGCGGATAGTTTAGTTCATAGAGTTTGTACCACAAGAACTTTTAATTTACAAAAAATGTTTAGTTATATCAGTATAGATATAACCATCAGTTACTATTGTATTAAACCAGGGTGTGACAGGCCCCCTTACATATATAGATGTACCGGAACCAGAATTTCTAGTTCCGGCCGGAACCAGAACTTTCTGGAACCTTGGAAAAGTTCCAACTGGAACCGGAACATTTTGACTTCCGCTAAACCTTCCATATTCTACTTAAAACTTGTCTGATTAACAAGTGGAGTCCCTCTAGAAGTATCTGGCATCTTTGTCATATCCATGCTGTGAGTCTTGTTCTTAAGCCAAATTTTGGAAGGGATCAATTTAAATTTGATTAAGAAAATAGGAATATGACTATATAAAGTTTCTACTTGTCTCAAAGTTTAAAAAGCTTTTTAGAAAAACGTTTTTTAAAAGAATTTTCAGAAGCGGGTAACGTGTTTTAGGATAAGAGATCACGTTTAACTCCATCACATGTGAGAGTAATATTTTCCACACCATAACCATTGTTCAATATTCAGAATAAATATATACCATTTTTAAGTAAAGAAAATTTATGGAATGCTTGTTTTAAAATTTGCTTAACAAACAGTTTAGTTAATATTTTGTTTTGCAGTTGTTTCTACTTTAAATTAATTTCTTAATATAATAAATAATAATAATAATAATAATTAATAATTAATATAATAATAAAATAATAATAATAATAATAATAATAATAATAATAATACTAATAATATAACTAATAATTAATAATAATACTAATTAATAATAATAATAATAATAATAAAATAATAATAATAATAATATAATAATAATAATATAATAATAATATAATAATAATAATAATATAATAATAATATAAAATAATATAATAATAATAATATAAAATAATAATAATAAATAATAATAATAATAAAACTGAATATCAGCATTTATTTAATGTATGATTTTGATGCATTTTCAAGCCTCCTGAAGTATTTCTTTTAACAGAAGAAATTTTCTTTAAAATTATTTGAATAAATAAACGAATTTGATTAGTATAGACAAGCTTGCGTCCGTACACTGGACATTTTCAAGAATAAAGTTATTTTAAATATATTTTAACCAATTTTGTTAAAATAAATTGTTGTGTAAACTAAAAACAAAAGATAATAAATAAAATTAATAATTAAAATTAGAGAAGTTAACTTACATTGACCTTTTGTCATTTAAAGATGTTCAAAAAATTGGAAATTCGTTATATTTTATGTTTATCATTGTTTATGTTTCCTTAAGAGCAACGATTCCCCTAGGCCAATTCATAAAAATCATTTTTGTTATGAATGAGAAAGCCCTCTTTAGCTGCTATAGGGATTTTTGTGTGTTCTTTAAAGGTTTGAAATATTTGCTCGGGTTGTACTTATGTAGCGACATTCTCATGTTGTAAGATTCGTTGTGTAATCCAGATAAAGAGCTCTACATATACTTCAGAACATTGAAATCGGTATACAACGTTACTGCTCCCAACATCCGAAAGCGCTTCACGAGTAGAGAAGCACGAGCTCAGTGTTTAATGGCTTTATAGACGATCTAATATAATGCTTCTTCCCGTCTTTGCTTTTAAAGATGCCCTATTTAAAGATTAATTTTAATTTGTTCTCTTGTTCGGCCTCTTTCGACTTGGTATATGTTTTCAGTTTTCTATAATTTTTTACTACGAGCGTTTTATGCGTTCCGGTTTTTATTCATGTTTGGCAAATAAATTATTGTTAAAGTGTCTTTATAGTTTTCTTATTATATACTGGGTGGAAGTTATTGTTTATTAGATTCTGCGTATTTTAATTTCTATATCAAAAAGGGGTCCAATCAGACTGATAGTCTAATGCTGTTCGGTTTTGAACTATAAGTCTTTATTTGGTTAGCAATTTTGTTAGTTTAGATAGGACGTGTAGAAGAGGTCGAGTAATTCATGAGTATGCTCTTTTTATGCTGTATTAGTAGGTTTAAACGTGAATGACACTTCTATAATTTTTCATTTCGCTCTTAGATTTTAATATTAACATCTAAGAAATTAATGTTGGAAAACAAAATTTTTTAATGAAAAACACCCCATTCAATCCTTTCTTTTACATTTCGATACGTAGATGACACCTTTGTAATATTTAACGATCCAGAACATATTCAAGAGTTCAAATCCAAAATAGAAGATCTCAGTTGTAAAATTTACTTTTGAAAGAACAAAAAATAACTACAGATTTCTATTGTTAATATTAAAATTAAAGAGATGAAAAATTGATAAAGAGTCGTACGTGTTAAATCTTACAGATTAAAGGAAACATACTTGAAATTTCGACTCTATTCACTTCCTCTAAACAACAAAATTGGCCTGCAATAAAGACTGTTAGTTCACTGAGCATTTTAAGATGATCGTCTGGATTGACCCTTTTGATATAAAATTAAAAAAAATAACGCATAGAAGCTATATTAAACAATAACTCCCCCAGTTATATTATAGAGAAATACTATAAGAACACTTTAAATGAATTTATTTACCAATTACCATGAATGAAAACAAACATAAGCCCGTAGTATATTATAAAACTGATAAATATCAGTCAGAAAAAAGAGGAAGAGAAACAAATTAAAATAATTTGTTAAAAGGGGATGTTAAAAAGCAAAAGCGGAAGAAGCTGTTTCATATTAAGATCTATTATAACGCATTGAAACTGAGCTCGTGCTTCTCTACCGTAGAAAGTCGCTATTCCGGATGGTGGGAGTAGTAACGTTGTATACCGATTTCAATGTTCTGAAAGTGGATGTAAAGCCTCTTATATCGGATACACAACGAATACCCTCAACATGAGAATGTCGCAACATAAATATAACCCGAGCAAAATATTTCAACATTTAAAGAACACCACAAAAAATCCGATAACAGCATGAAAGAGGGCTTCTCCAATCATAACAAAAAAAAATGATTTTTATGAATTGCGCCTAGGGGAATCGTTGCTCTTAAGAAAACATAAACCAATGATAAACATTAAAATATAACGAAAGGTTCCAATTTTTTGAACATCTTAATGACATAAAGAGTAGGTAAGTTAACTCTCAAACTTGTTAAATTTTAATTAATTTAGTTTTGTATTTGTTGTTATTAGTTTCCGATATATTTATCAAAATGTGTAAATATTAAAAATAAATTTGATTCCTTCCCGAAATAGTCCGACAGTGTACGGTACGAAAACTTGGTACTTATACTTAAATCGAACTGTCTGCTATTTTATTCAAGAATAATGTTAAAGAAAATTTCTTCTGTTCAAAGAAATACTTTCAGGAGGGTTGAAAAATAATAATAATACTAATATAATAATAATAATAATGAATAATAATAATTATAATAATAATAATATAATAATAATATATAAATTAACTAATAAATAAATATATAATTAATTAAATAATAATAATAATAATAATAATATAATAATTAATAATAATTTAATTAAATATATAATAATATTAAACTACATACCCATGTAATACAAAGATATTTTATTTAATTCCTCACTTATAGGTAAATTCTAGAATAGCTGGTGTTGGCACAAAAAATAAAAAATAATCAAATGCATTATAAGTAATACTGAATTTTTATACTAAATTTTTTTAATAATAAAAATAATTTCTTTTTTTTATTCTTTTTATCATTAATTTTTTTTTTTTATAATATGTAATATTTTTTTTCTAATATATATATTAAATCCTTAGC